>JAQFVV010000049.1:3079855-3338742 GCA_028023455.1 Epiperipatus broadwayi | reverse complement strand
ATATATATAATGAGCTTACCAATAGCTCTTCACAAGCTTTTGGGAATATCCCCAACCCCAGAGCAGTTTCTCCTTCTAGATTCCTTGTGAGGTGTTAGGATATTCAAGCATTAGATTTAAAATACCAGGTCAAGCCTAGCTCTTTATTTAATGGTTAACTATTAAGTAGAAAATCTGAAATTTTCAGACATCCTTATGTCTTCAAATCCACCTATCTAACTTAAATAGTGATATAAGATTTGATTTCTTTGCATATATATATATATATATATAAGATTTGATTTTTTTGCATATATATATATAATTTAATAATTTTATGATTATTGACGAACTTATTTGGATTATATTGGTATTATTTTGTTTTAATTCCCATCATTTTTATAAAATAACATGCATCTTTATTAAAGTTGAGGTCTTAAAGAAGAACTGAAATTTCTTAAGAAATATTGAGATTGAGCATAAAGAATAATCATTCATATATATATATTTGATCACTGTTGTCCATTTAGAATACATGAATTAACAAAAAAAAATTACTTTCTTCAGTTTTACAATTGCCTCCACAAGACTGGAATCCATTGTGCTTCATCAGATTTGTTAAGTCAACCAATTTTTTTAATATTTCAATAGTCTCTTTTATAGTTCTTAAATTATATTTTTTCAAATTAGCTAGTATTTTAGGATTATCAAGGTATGTGCTCAATTTCTTAAAAAATGGGATGTAAAAGCTGGTGTAATCAACTTTTGATTGAAGGGATTTTTATGTTCCACAATTCTGACATTAATATGTCTTTGATCGACTCACATATTTTCTTGAGTACTGGGAACATAGATTTCATGGACACCTTGGTATTCTAAAAGTACTTGATCTTTTAGATTTATTGAAAAAAATCATCAATTTTTTTGCTTGTTAAAAGGTAGTCTTAATATTGAAATTAAGCCATCTAATACTGCTTTTGTTAGTGACTCAACTCTATAACTAGTTTAAATGTTAATTGTATTTTTTTTCTTCTTCATATTAATGTTATATAAAGCTTTATATATGCTTTTATTGTAATCATTAGAATGTAAAATATATTAATTAGTTATTTTTTGAGCAAAATAATCTTTATCAGGCAAACTATATGCTCTTAGCAAGAGATTTGTTGCCACAGAAAATATATGACCAGGAATGATGATGAGAATTGAAATTAAGATATCTGTTCGTATATGGGTGGATTTTTTATAAACAGATATTGATGATGAGTCATAAGATTTTCTTGCAATTAAAATATCTAGAAAAGAATGTGTTTTGTTATTTTCAACTTCAATAATAAACTTAATACTAAGATACCTTCCATTAGAAAAAAATTCAAAGCATCAATACCATGAGGCCATATGACAAATATATAATCCACACATCATCAAGAGATCAGCAATTATAGAAAGCTCTTTAATTTACTTATGAAAATCATAAATAAAAAATGTAATTTTCAAGGCAATGGTTTTTTCTATGGAATAATAAAATCAGATAAATTATTGTAATGAGATATTATAAATAAAGTTTCTTCAACAGGAATACTGCTAAACATAAAAGAGACATTAAAACTGAACATAAATTGCTTTTAGCTGGCTTTAAGTTTTTAATAATAGTAATAAAATGAGCTGAATTTTAGGTTTTGGATGGATTGTTCTCTGTCAACAATTGTAAGCATTGGGCTAAAAATTGAGTCAAAGAATAATCTATAGCATACACAATCGATCTCAATCAGGTTTATGAATTTCAGGTAAAACATAAATTTTACGGTATAATGAAAAGTCTTCTCTTGGAAAAAAAAAAAAAAATTTCTCCTCATCTGTGCTGATACATTTGATAGGAAGTTTGGCTTTTTTTAAGTATATCGGAGTATCTCTAACAAGCTTTTTATAAGTGCCATTATTTAGTAAATTTAAAATGTTATTGTTATAATCTGAAGTATTAATAATACAACAGTCAAATAACTTTTATCTGCTGGAATGATAACAGGTCATCTCTCTTTAAATTATGAAGTGCGACAAATACTTCTTTATATAAATTAGTTTTTGGAGGTTTCATATTTTTCAAAACATCACAAACTTCAAATCTTGGCAGTATGAAAATATATATTTCTCTCTTTCAAAATGATTTGATTTGACCTAAGAGCGAATACAAAGAATGCAAAGAAAAATCGCAAGCTATAAGTTACAGAGTGATATATGCAAAGAAATTCTGGTTTGTAAAATCAGCAAATTACAAAACAGGTGCTATTATATAGTTCTATATCATTTTGCTATAAGGTGGAAAGATCATTTGTCTTATCTATATTCATATATTAGTGTTACAAGTCCTTGCTTTGGTGAGTTATGGGTGGAGAATTCTATTAGCCCTTAATTATGATTATCTAATAGTCCATTTAAAGGGTGGTTATTCAAGTGCTGTTTAAGCAAGTTGTGGATTCCCAGGTTAGTATAGTCAGGTATGGGTCTGCTTCTCTCTTGTCTGTTTCTTGAATGTTTTTAATTAAGTTAAAGAAGCAGTTATTAAATTCATCGGACGGTAGCTTTTGAAAAATTGCCTTGCATCTAGTTAACCAGATTAAAAAAGATTCCACGTTACGCGTAATACTTTTAGCTGGAATACGTTTAGGAGCTAGCACATAATTAAACCATTTCTCCAACAGGGAAACTTCATTTGAAGAAAGTTGACGGTTAGATAAATTTTCGACAACTTGTAAAC
The DNA here is from genome assembly GCA_028023455.1 of Epiperipatus broadwayi. Classification (NCBI taxonomy): domain Eukaryota; kingdom Metazoa; phylum Onychophora; class Udeonychophora; order Euonychophora; family Peripatidae; genus Epiperipatus; species Epiperipatus broadwayi. The sequence goes on along the minus strand of JAQFVV010000049.1, from coordinate 3,336,008 downwards.
CAATCAATGTAGATTTAATAAATTGTTCTTTAGTTTTAGCTAACAATGCTTAAAAGTTTTAAATTGTGAATTTGTGGTAATTCTGAAATAAGCAATATTATCGACAATAGACCAAAGGATTGGATGAATAATAATACCCAGTGTTGACGTTCTTTTAATAAAAAACAATCAATATGTTGTAACTTTTTTCTGACAGCATGAATAAAAGAAATCAAAAATTTAGACTAGCCATCTGTACAATGTTGTTTACTTAATAAGAGTAATACTAAAATTTAACTATATATATATACACACTTATGGCACATATTTAACATTCAATCCGATATTGATCATGTTGCTAATAATAAGAACATGCTCTGCTTACAAGGATCGAGGTTCCAAGATAATTTACATATGCAAACTGATTGCTCATAAAATTTTTAATGTATAAAGTGATGAAGTCTGTACCATCGATATTAAAAGTGGCATACATTTATAATGAGCTGCATAAAGGAATTTACTGTTAACTGAAAGGAAGTCCTTTTATTCATCTTTAGACCTTTAAAAATCTGAGCAGTGCAAATTTATAACTGTCCATTGTTTATATTCTTGTTATTGCAGCGGTTATTACTGAATAATTGAAATGGATGGCTACTTAACGTGTATTATCCAGTGTGACAAGTTTATTGGCTTTTTACTTCTGAGTTTAAAATCAAGAAAAAAATGTCTTTTTTTTTTCCAATTGACTAACAGATCTTAACGGAAATAGTTTTTAGTCAAAAGCTGATTGAGTGTGTGCATGAGTAAACTTTTTTATAAATGCATATTTAAAATCATGACAGACAAAACTAAATTATGGTTGTTATTCCCAGGAGGCTGTTAAGTCATCAGTCAAGACAATGGTTGGTGGCCAAAGGTAGAGAATGTTAAGAATTCCCTGATTGTGTGTGTAGGCAGCCATTTAATGAAGACCCTTTTACTTAGGTATGTACAACTGTAAATCAGTTACTTGCGAAGGAAGATTGCAAGATTTGGAAAAACTACCTAATATTAAATTGGGCTTTGTTAAATTTTATGAATTTAGAAGAAAAGGTAAAGAGCTAATTGATTTTGAAGTGGACATTTTACTATATTACAAAGGCAGAAATATTGAAAGCATAAGTAGAGTAGGATTCATTATAAATAAAAAGTGGACAAACAATAATGTGGAAATTGATGGTATATCAGACAAAGTAGCACAATTGGTTGCTCCACTTGATGGAAGATACTAAATGCAGATAGTTCAGGATTATAAACCAACAACTCATCGTGATTAAGAAGTAGAGAATTTTTATATGGATGTACAATAAGCTTTCAATCAGAACAAACAATATTTTCAAATAAAGATTAAAAGAAAGTGCTGCGAGTAAATTTTATTATCATAATAGAAATGAGAGATTATAATGACTTGTGGAGTTCATAGAAAAAAAATTATATTATGAGAAAAAGTGTTAATTGCAAATGAGCTAAAAGCATCCAAATGAAAGAAGAGCAGAATTGGATTATATTTATTTTGACATTAAAATTGTGTTAATAAATTCAAGCTGGGAAGAGATTATTGACTAGTAAAATCTTCAGAAAAATGTTAATGCAAAATTAGAGAGACAAAGATTATATAAAAAAAAACAGTATTCACAGTTGATATTCCTAATATTTGGAAATATTCCAATGAATATAAATTAGAACTTGCAAATCATTTAAAAATATTAATAAATTTTGAAAATGGTTTACAGTTGAAGGAAATCAGTAGGAAGATAGCTGATTTCTATTAAAAACTGTGCCAAATATATTTGGTAAAAAACAGCAATTAACCAGTAAAATTTTTACTGAGATTACACAATTTATGAAAAGAAGGAATATTAAAATATCTTAAAATAAGACATTAAAAATGATTTAATATCCAGAATTTAATAAAATGATATAAAAAAGAATAACAATATTAAAAAATATAATTATGAATTAGTAAGTAAAGCTATAGAAGAGAATAAAAATATCAAATATATGAATATCTTGTTTTTGTGCTGTAAGAAGAAAAGATAGAACTATTCCTGAAAAGAGAAATGACATCTTGAATTTTCTGAAAGAGTTCTATGAATAATTACATAGCAATAATGAGCAAGAAAAAAATCTCTCCAATTACTACATCTTCTGTATTTTTTCTAATGTTAAATGAAGAAGTGTGACATGTAATTAAATTTATGAAGAATAAAAAAGCTCCAGGTAATCCTGGAATTACAATCAATATCTCAAAAAAAAAAAAAAGCAGATGAAAAAATAGAAAAATTGTTTGCAAGGTTATATACCAAATGTCTAAATAAGAAAGATATACCATTTGATTGAAAGAACATTTAAAAAAGATGGCAAAAAGATATTAGAAATTAAAGACATATAACTTCATACCAAGATAATCAAAACTTATTAGTTTTCAACTAACCAAAAGAACAAGCTTAAGGGTTGTTTTAGAACAATGGATTGCATTCAAGTATGAGAGAATTTTTAGGAAAGACCACTAAATATGAGTTGCCACTATACATTGAATGAGTAGATTATAAAAAGACACTTAATTCTAAAGCATTTCTTCAGTGATTAAATTATTGGGTCATCAAGTTATAGATCCAGGATATTGTTATATTCTAAAGTATATTTATCAGAATGCAACAATAAAGATTAGATTAATATTAAAAAGATTAACATTGAGAAGGGTGTGTGACAGTGTAACTCCATATCTCCAAAACTTTTTCAGCAATTCTGCAAAAAATATTTTAAGTACTTTTTAAGACAAGCTATAACCTGTATCAAATGTGCCTTGAAATTTATAATAGTCAAGAAATATCTTTATTTTTCCAATAGAGGGACCTCTCAAAGTGCAACACAAGATAGTGACTTTTATAAAGATAAGAGTGGTTGTCTTATCTTTAACCTAACTTTCCACGTATATAGGCCAATCTGAAGCATCTTGATTTGGGAGCATGAAGCTGTTGTTCTCTCCACTGTTTTAAGTCCACTATTTCTTATACAAATTAACATTCATGAAATCTTGCAATTTACAATGAGTTAATATTACAATTTTTATAGTGGAAATATATAAACTATTGTGGAGTTATAATTATTTATTGAGCCTACAGGAAATAATGGACTTAAACAGTGGAGAGAACAACAGCTTCACACTCCCAAATCAAGATGCTTCAGATTGACCTATATAAGTGGAAAGTAAGATTAAAGTTAAGATGGCCACTCTTATCTTTTTAAAATTGCTATCTTGTGTCGTGGTTTGATCAGTCTCCCTATTGGCAAAATAAAGATTTGCTTGATTATTATAAATTTCAAGGCACGTTTGATACCAGTTATAACCTGTCATAAAAAGTATTTACATATATTTCCTGTGGGGTTAATAAATAATTATAATTCTAAAAAGTATTTTGTGGATTAAGATGGGAACCTAAAAGTAGTAAAAGTAAATGTATACTATTTAAGCCATCTATATTTTGTAATGCAAATAATATTTCAGAGTTTTGGGAAATGTAAGAATTATCAGATGAAGGTGAAAAAGTAGGAGTAAAGGTAATTATTAAAAAGATTAAAATGATATTGAATGAATTTTCTCAAAAGTAGAAAATAAAGATTGATAATGATGAATCAGAAAGAGTTAACAATTATAAATATATTAGTCATAATATTAAGGCAAATAGAAAGATAGTGGATGAAATTAATCATAAAATTCAACTTGGATGGAGTGCTTTTGGTATAAATTACTTAATATTAAAAGAGAATGTGCCTATGTGTTTAAAAAGGAAGGTTTTTAATAAGTGAGTTTTATTATTTGCTTTTGGATCTGAGTCCTCATCATTTAACATAAGAATAATACAGAGAAGGCACAACACTCATCAAGATGTATGTTAGGAATAATAAAGAAGAGATTGAAAATTTAATACATGAGTGAGAAAACAAATAAGCATTACTGACATGTAAGAAGAGGTGGTAATAGTTGAAGTCTTAAACTGAATCTCAACAGATTGTAGAAGACCTAGAAATGGATAACACTTGAGATGGATCGATGAAATAAAGAAATGTGCTGTAGAGAAGAGAGCCTAGAGATCAGAGAAACTGGATTAAACTTGGAGTGGCTTTCATCTTGCAGTGGATCAATAATTATTGAAATTGGTAATATCTATGGTTATTAGCTCTTTTCTTTACATTTAAATCCAATAGAAGAAGCTATTCATAGATTCTGTTATTGCAGATTTCACCTTAATACTCTAGTAAATGGTTAATTAGGTTTTTACAAGTTGTTTATATTGTATGCACTTTTATTGTAACTATGTTTTGATAAGTATATTATTTTATAATTTTGAAAATAATTGTATTAATTGTCAAAAGAAAAATTAACTGTGTGTACTGGTGTTTGTAAAGTATTATTTTGTTTTGTATTTTAGAATGAAAGAAGACTATGTTAAAGCTGTAGAAGGTATAGTCCGAAATCTGGTGCATAAATCTGAACCGAATAAATTGACTTTTATTGGAGAACTTTTGAGTGGTCGTAATTTCAGCCCGAAAATGGTAAGATAAAAGAAAAATTATTTTCATATAATTGTTTTGTTTTTACTATTAAATAATATTAGTGTCTGGAATTTATGTTTGGTTTTTCATGTATATAAGGATGATTGTGAAATAACTTATAAGCATATATTTGCATGTGCCTATATTATCATGCATGCATTTATTTGAGCAAAGTATTTGGCTTTCTATGCATAAACATGTTTTTATTCAATTATTTATCAATAACAGTTTTATTTATATATAAAGTGAAACAAATAATTCATTAGTTACTTGCTTGGGAGATCATGTGACATTCAAACATCAGAAGTGTTTGGTAGAGTTATAATCCAATAACTTTTAAATTTTAAGCCTATTACTTTGCCACTGCTGTTCTAAGAATTATTCTGCATGAAATGGAATTATATTGGCAAAATGTCTCATGCTTTCTGAGAGTTATTAGATGACATCAACCTACTACTTCTTATTCAAAAATAGTCTCATTGTCAATCATTTTTTATATGTGCTTGTCTCAGTCAGATTTCTTTCCAATAATTATACACTACTATTAGTAAATTTATAACCAACAACTTTAGTATTAACATTAAAATTAAATTGAGCTGCGAATAAGTATAAATTTAATAAATTAACTGAAGCAACATTTACGAGACCGGCAACAATTTTTTTTTATATAAAATCATATAATTTGGTTTAGAATTATATGGATAAAATTGAGTATCAAGATAAGAGTGAATCTGCATATGATTCATATCCATTTAATTCATATTCCATTTGCATTAATGCTAGAATACTATTAACTGTCTAAGAATTTATCTTTTTAAATTTTTTCCTTTTTTTTTTCTTTGTTTATTTTTAATTTTTTCATCTAATTTTTTCTTGACTTTTTAAATTCATCTTTGTCAATAAATTCTGTTATTTTATCAGTTGTTTCTAATTAATTTATGTAGTTAAGACAACTGACAGGAGAAGGATTGGAAATATGAATCATTATCCAGATTTTCTTCAGTCCTGTATTTGTCTGCATGAAGCAACATGAATTGGAACATTATTCTCTCAAAAGATGTCAATATTTTCAGGAGTCAATGTTTACATCATGGTTGTATCTGGTCCTCAAGTGTGTTCTAATAGTCTTCAGTTGTAATATATTATGAAGAATGATCAATGGATCAAGTGAATATCCAAATCACATTTTAAAATCCAATCTAGTTGATAGATTTCTTCTGGCAATGACTATTTATAAAATCTTCTAATGGTTAATAAACCTTATTTTATATGATCTCATGTCTAATTCTTATTTTTGTACTATCACTATAAGCATTTTCATAGTTTTAAAATGATAGTTTATCTATGAGTCTTTCCATGTGATTCTTACAATTAGATATTTTGGTAGGCATTATAATGTTCAGAAATGCGATAAAATGATTTCTTGTACGATTGTTTTTGGAAGCAATTTATATGTTGCCTATTTAAATCTCTCAACAATTACTTCTAATTGGCTTTATATGTTATCCTTAGGGAAGCCAGACATTATTCATAAGACTATTTTAAAACAAGAAACAGTCCTTCAGTTTCAGAAACTTATTCTCTAGTTCATCAGTCATTAACAATTTGATCTTTTTTAAGGTAAAAGTGATCTGCATTTTTTCTTATATTCATAAGAAAATAATATACTGAAAGTATGTATCTATCCACCGATTTTGATATTCACTCAAAGACTTGTAACCAAATGACATGGGCATAGCAGAACTATTATGCATATATATTTATGATATAATTTAATTTATAAATTATGCCTTGGATTAAAACCATATTTCAAATGTTTTTATTATGTTTATTTTTATTTTGCGCTTCTAATTTTTATTTTATAAGCAAATTATTTTATTTACAAAATTGGAACTATTTATTAATTTTAATTCATAATTGTTTATACTACATTTGAAAACAGAAAAAAAAAAAATTGGAAAAAATTGAAGATGTTTAGTTTTGTTCCTTCTTCTTATGAAAAGTATCGTTTTTTTCATTAATTCTATTTAATGAAAAAGTGATTCTCAGAAGTTATTAAGAAAGGTTAGTTTTACTTAATGTCAACATAACAATAATAAAATAATAAACCAATTATAAGATTAACTAGTAATGTTAATAATAAAAGTTATTTTTATTCTTCTTAATTCATAAATAGAGCAATAATATCCTACATGAAAACTTAATTTAATTTTACATAAATATGCATGAAGTGTATTGTAATTAGTATTTTTAGATGATCATTTCCATATAACTATATAATTAGTTCTTGTTGCAGAAAAATTATCCTACCATAAACTAAATTTTTATGGATATGAAGCTTTTGCTTCCGCTCACTTCTAAACTTCTTACACTCTCTTGAGTATCAATGCCTCCTATATTAAGATATAAATGTTTAGAAAATATACTACACATTCATTATTATAAAAGATGATGTACAAGAAGAATTGTGGAAAATGAATGTGAATAAATAAATATTTTGGAGTTATATAGCAATCAAAAGTATATCAAAAATAAAAGAATATATGATAATTTAAAGAAAGATTATTGTTATTTTGCATTAGGATAAGTGATTTGCACATTTTGGAAAGAAGGCACAGTAGAATAAGAATTTGTAGATATGAGTATGTGGAGATAGAACAGAGCATCAAACATTTATTTTTTGCAGATAGCTATTCAAGAAGATAAAATAAATTGTGTTGAAAGTCACAAAATATAAAAATGTAGAAAATTTTTATTTAGATTTCTATAGCAAGAGTTGAAAAGTTATATGTTGAATAACTTTTATTAAAATGGAATTAAGAAAATAAAATAGTGTTGGAAAATGATTTGATAATAGAGTAAGAAGTAGATATATTACTGTGGCATATAGCAGTTTCAGAAGATGAGAATGTTTAACTTGACTAATAAGATTTTTGGCATACATCTTATACTTAAAAGCATCTGATTTCATCTGAGAAGCAGTTTTACAATCCATTGCCTTGCATTAAAAATAGGAAAATATATGAAAGGAATTGTCTGACATTGTATAATAATTATAAAATAAGTTTTAATGTTTATATTTGATAAAATAATAATGAGAGATGGAAACTTGATGTTTTCAATTCAGCAAAAAGGATTCAAAGAATTAATTGATAACCTCAGTTGAAAGGAATTGTCTGACATTGTATAATAATTATAAAAGAAGTTTTAATGTTTATATTTGATAAAATAATAATGAGAGGTGGAAACTTGATGTTTTCAATTCAGCAAAAAGGATTCAAAGAATTAATTGATAACCTCAGTTGAATGCATAATTCTGAAAAAGGACCAGTACATTTTTTCATAAATTAGCATTTCATTGGATAAGTCTTAATGAATGAAGGCATAAAGATCTTAGATCAAAAATTTTATTAGAAAATATATTATTAATAGGTTTATATGAATTATTTTCTAGTAAAAATGACAAATGTGTACTTTCTTATCTAGAATAAATGTTGACATTAGAAAAGATAACAAGAAATACAATTAGAACTTATGTTGAGTGTTATTGAAAACAAGACAAATGCTACCATCTATTTTGATGATTTTAAAAAGGGTTTTTAATCTTGTGATTATAGATTATTTCATGAAAAATATGTTATACTATTTGTGTATAAACCTTGACATATTTGTAATAGCATCTATTGAGGCCATGAAAAAATTTCTTTCTACTCGTAGCATTCCAAGACTATTTGGGAGACAATAGGACATAACTCCCATCAGCTGAATTTAAAGACTTCTAATCAAGAAACCTTATTGAGCAGTCTTGAAACATGCATTTAAAAAAAAAATTTCAAGTTATTAAAAAATAACCATTTCTTTATAATATTGTTAGTACCATCATAGGCTAGCAAAGGCAGAGAAATTATAGTTATTCAAACCAATACAGGTTTTTGCAATATCAACACAGAAACAATCAGAGTCTGAATCACAAAAGGAATAACACTGGTCCATATTTCAGTAGATAAGTTTATTTTCAGAAGGAATCAATCCAGTCATCACTGAAGAAAACATCATTAGTAAAAACAATAGCACGTATACAAGAATCGAAATCAAGCCATGACGTCTTGAAGACTAAATCACAAATTGAGTAACATTATTAAAGGATAAGGAATGTTATATATAATTTAAGTAGTTTTATTGACAATAATGAATATTCTACTTTGAACAAACTAATATGGAGCTGAAATTGAACAATTAAATCTAACATTACCATTTATTCTGTTTAATCAATCATCATAGTAATTTTCATTATGCTCTTATAATATATAGGGTATATGAACACAGACTTTCATATGCCCCACCACTCTCACACTATCTCATAACACTGATACACTTGAACACATATATGTTGAAAAGCTAAATAATCACCAATATACATATTTCATGCTAAACCAGCAATCATCAGTTGGTCCAGATTACCATCTTCACACATATATGCTATAAGTGCTGAGATATGACCTTAGGTCAACATGGGTGTGACAAGAATCTCAGCCTCAGGGTGGCTTTTAAGCATTTCATCATCAGATTTTTAATTGGATGGATGGTTGAAGAGGTGTAGTGTGGAGTAGATTGAGGCCTGTCCATTAAAGTATGAGGTTTGATTATCTTAATATATATCTGAGCACTTATAGCATATATGTGTAGAGATGATAATCTGGACCAACTGATGATTGCTAGTGTAGCATGAAATACCTATATTAGTGATTATTTATCTTTTCAACATATATGTGTTCAAGTGTATCAGTGTTATGAGATAGTGTGGAGAGTGGTGGGGCGTGTGAAAGTCTGTGCTCATATACCCTATATATTACATATATAGACACAGGTATATAATAAGCCTGTGTGTTTCAGTTATTATGCTCTTATGTAAATTGATTTAAATAGAAAGATCAAATACAGATTGATCTTCACTAATCTGATAAGTGCTGTAGTTGATTACAATACAGTAATCAAAGTTATTGCAACTTGACTATACAATGATAAACTTACCAGTAATGAAGACTATCAATATGGCTGCAAAGAAAAAGCCCATGTGGTAAAATATTTAGTCGATTACATCAGACATGATTTTTCCTAAATATATAGTCGATCACCATCCAACATGATTTCTCCTAACAATTAAGCATCACTATTAAACCTATGATTGAATGTCCTTATTTTAATGAACTTCCAATTACAGCTAAACATTAGTTATGTCATGCTCAGACTATTGTATGTAGTATTTTATTATCTATTGTTAATAAATATTTATAATTATATTTATACTGTGTTTGTATTATTGTATATATTATTTATTTTGTAATAACTATATAACTATTTATTTGATATTTTTCTGTTTTTTTTTTCTTCCCAGGATCATCTTGTTTGTTATTTTCCCGGTGCTCTAGCTCTTGGATATCTTCATGGTTTGAGTGCAGAACATTTAAATTTGGCAAAGGAATTAATATATACATGTTATGAAATGTATGAACAGATGCCAACCTTTCTTAGCCCAGAGATTGTCCATTTTAATATTGCACCAAATAGCAAACAAGATATATTTGTTAAGGTAATATATATATATATTAAAATTTATTAGTTTAATAGTCTTAGCTTTTTAAAAAACATTTCTAATATTACTCTTAATAATTAAATTATAAAGCTTTCTGTTTTTGGCCAAATGTCATTTAGTTTATTTTGTATTTATTCTTTGATTTATTTATTTTTAATTTTGTTTCAGGAAATATTTTAAAGTGTTTAATATTTTTCTTTTCCACATTTTATTTGCATGTCATAAATGTATAATTTTTTGAACTGAAATATGTCTGTCAGCGAAATTGAAAACATAATTTAGAAATTTATATTACATATACGCCGCCATATTATGTTATATACGAAGAAATTGAATGTACACATATAAAGCAGTTTTTTTGTTTATGAGTATTTTATCTTTTTATTTGAATTATATCACTGAAATTGAAAACAAATTCTAGCTATTCATATTACATCTGTAATAAACCAAACATGCTATTGCTACATTTGCAATTATATAATCAAATCATTCAGCAATCAGTATTTAAAATTAAACAGCGCCATCTAGTATCAAGGCTAATTACATTCAAGATAAAAGTTAAAATCACTTTCTGTCTACATATAGGCTATTAAATATGAATTAAAATATGACAAATGGCAGGGTGAATTTTTAAAACACTGAAATATTAATGAACGTCTGCTATTGGTGAATGATTTGTTTCTATAAATCTTAATGATTATAATGGTCAGTAAGTTGACTCAGACATCATCTGATACCATCAGGAAATATCTGAGGATATACCTTATTTCTATTACAATATGTTTAAATAGTTTTTTTTAATATGTAATGATTGACCTGACCAATACATTACACACTAAATAAAATATCAGGCCAAATCAGATAAATCATGAATAACTTTGGATAAAATGGACTATGGAATTGATATACAGAAGATACAATTTCAATAAAATTATTTAACTACATACTATTTAATTAAACAAATAAAATAAAACATCAGTTCATTTACAAACTGTTAATAAAATAATTATCATAAAATACAGTATTTTCTTCTATTTATTGCACTATTATAACTTTAAATTATTCTTTGTAATTCAACTGAAATTCTGAATTATATATAATTATGACTTAATCTAGTGAAATTTGAGTAACTAGTAATGATATTTCTATAATAGTTGCCAATAAATTATGTTATCAATTTTTCTGAAGATTTAGTCTGAAAAATAGTAGCCTTACAATCATAAGTTAACCTGTAAATATAATTCTATGATCGAGTAATATTTGCCATTAAATAACATCATACATATTGTTGACCCCCATATGTTAATTTATTTATTCAGCTATCTTTAATTTCATAACCGATGCATATTGTGACCATTTATTTTGCATAGAAAAAAAATACAGATACAATCTAGTATCTAACATTTTTTTTACTATTATAATTCTAAAAGGTTAGATGATATTATCTCTACTGACTTAATTAAGAAACTTAATGTTCTATTTTAGGCATTTAAAACTATACAATTGCATTTTTTATTTATTTTGAAATATATTAATATCTAGGTTGCTATCTACCCAACCACAGTCTAAATAATTATTTAGCATGTTTTCTAAATAAATATTAAAGAAGGGAACAGGTGACATACTGCATCCTTACCTAATTCCTTTTACTATATTCAATTTATCAGTCTTATTATTCTCCAGTCTAATTCTTATCCTTTGTCAATATATATATATATATATATATATTCCAAATCAATCTTCTCTTTTTTCAAAATACTCTTTTATCTTTTAAGAGAGTCATAGGTTTATTCCAGACTACTCTAGCAAATGCTTTTTCCAAATCCACAAAACATATACCAATTCTTTTATCTCTTTCAATATATCTCTCTGCAATTGTTGCAACAACTCCAATAGCATCTCTTGTAATTTTTTCTCTCTGGAAACCAAACTGTTCTTCTCCAATATATAATACTTTATATTCCCATAAATTCTTTGAGTTAAAATCCTCAATAAAACTTCAGAATCATGAGATAAACTTATTGTTCTAGAATTTTCACATTTATCAGCTTTCTTCATTTTAGCAATTAGAATCATTATAGTTTTTAAAAAATATTCAGGCCACACTCCACTATTATATATTAAATTGCAAAGTCCAACTATTTTCTTCATAGTTAATTTCCCATTTCTTCCAAAAATTCTATAGGTATTGCATCAAATCCAACAGCTTTACCATTCTTCATTTGTGCAATTGATTTTCTTACTTCATCAGACAATATGCCCATATCGTTATTATCTATTTCAATATCTTCTTCATTTTCAAGTTCATAATTAATTAAATTCTTTTCTAAACAGACACTGGAGATATCCTTTCTCTCTTTTTAATATATTATTGCTATCACTTAATCTCTTTTCATTCTTATCAGCTATCTCATTTGCCACTCATTATCTATTTCAATATCTTCTTCATTTTCAAGTTCATAATTAATTAAATTCTTTTCTAAACAGACACTGGAGATATCCTTTCTCTCTTTTTAATATATTATTGCTATCACTTAATCTCTTTTCATTCTTATCAGCTATCTCATTTGCCACTCATATCTTTTTAACTGCTGGAGCATTTCTATTTCTTCACATTCCTACTCCAACTATTTTTCTTTTTCTAAATCTTTTTTTCTTCTTAGTTTATTATTAATTTTTCTATGTGAAACTTTGCTTTTCTTCAGTATTTACATTCTTCCATCTTCTCCAATACTTCCATATTTTCTGACATACCTTCAGTTATCCAAGGTTGTACATATTTCATTTTTTGCTGTTTTAAAAATTTTCTAATTCTAAACACTTATCAGGATTCTTAAAATATTCTTCATCTTGAACAATCCTTTTTAATTCATTTTTCCATATTAAACCAAATTGTCCTTTTTCCATTCCTCTCAATTTACCCAAGACCCAACTTACATATTTTTCCTCTCTTTTAATTTTTTTCAAACTTAACTTTAATTTATTCACAGCCAAATTATAATCTGAATTTATATCAGCACCAGTCATAATATGTGAACCCTTAATAGTATTCTTGTACCTGGAATTTTCCATTTGTACAATTTTCTAATATGGTTTTAAAAACAAGTACTTGCAATAAGAAACCCATTCTCCTTATAAAATTGTACAAGCCAGTAACTCTTGTTTCTTTTATCAATATCATAATTTTTAACAATTTTCCCTTTGTTACCTTTCCCCACAACAGCATTCCAACCACCCAATAGCAATATACATGTATTTTTTTTCATGTTGGATAATTTCCTTTATCTTATCAATATTTCATCAATATCATAATGATTAGTAGTTGGCACATAAACTTGTATAATTACCAAATCCCTAGAACTTTCATTTATTCTCAATATCATCACTACAATCAACTTTTGCCACATTATTCCAGATTTTCTTCCCAACAGCGATGTCAAATTCATTAATTGATCTATCACCACCTGAATAAAATAATATCTCCACTTCTTACTTCCCAGTATCTCTCCACCTCACTTTTCTTAATCCTATATTATCAATATTATTTATACACAACTCTTTTCAAATTTTCCAATTTTCCACTCTTCTCAAAAATCTAACATTCCATATGATAACTCCCAAGATGTCTTCTCTCAATGAATAAAGTTTATGAGGATTTTGCAGGTTTATAACTTTCCTGCCAGGCAAAAACTAAAGCAATTCTTTAATTGATCTATCACCACCTGAATAAAATATCTCCACTACTTACTTCTCAACATCCCTCCTACTCACTTTGCTTAATCCTATATCATCAATATTATTTATACACAACTCTTTTCAAATTTTACAATTTTCCAGCTCTTCTCAAAAATCTAACATTTCATGTGACAACTACCAAGGTGTCTTCTCTAAATGAATAAAGTTTATGAGGATTTTGCAAGTTTATAACCCTTCTGCCAGGCAAAAACTAATGCCATTCTTAGTTAAGATATCAACACCAAATATAATGATTCCTGTAGAACTACTCATAATAAAATAAGGGAATTGTAAGCCAAAGTGTTTTTCCATTGCCTTCTCTGTCCAGCAATAGCCTCCATAACAGGCTTGAATCTCAAAAATTGAACATCCATCTACTATTTCCTTCTCACTGTTGACACCTATAATGATCTTCTGCTGAGTTGGAAAAGTTCTGTTGCCATTATACATCCATTATATACTCACCATTATATATCCTCCATCATAGGACTTGTGGAATTTTATAGATATAAACATGCCACTGTCTCCTTCACCACTTTCTGATAGTGAATGTTGTTCCATTGTTAGCAACTGCTTATTTACAGTACTTTGCTTATTCACAGCTAGTCTTCATATTTGAAGGCCATTCCCCTGTTTGCAACCTGGAAATGCTCTTAGTAGCATGGCAGCCATACCCTGCTATCCAACCCAGTTTAAAATAATATCAATCATTTAATTGACAATAAATTAGGTTAAAGTTTACATTTTGAAATTGTTATAAAAGATAAAATTAGTTTTGACACTAATAATTACTTAGTCTAAGTCATGACACTTTAGCCAAAATATTAGATAATAGAAGATTTGTGAATTGGAATACAACTATACTTGGCTGTTCAATCTTTTTGACATATACCATTTACAAAATATGTTATTAAAAGCTATCAAATCAGTGTTGATCTTAGGTGGTCATAAGACTTATTCTAATCACTGTGCTCTTGAAATTTTTTGTATAGTATATGGGAGTTGTTTATAGGTGCTTTCTTATGGGCTGCTTGAAATGATGTTTTGTTATTGAGTCAACCATATTTATCTGTCACCGTTATTGCAGTCCAATATATATATATATGAAGAAAAAATAAGTCTAAGAAAAGATGCAAATCACTCTTATGAAGATAGATTTTTTTTTTCCAAATTTCTAGAATCCTTGCTATAATTGAGTTTAGGTATCTTGTCTGTATTGTAAACATTATCTCAAAAGTATTCTGGAGGAAATGCACTGTCAATTATTTCCATTGGAAAGATATGGCAGAGGATAGAATACATTTGAGAATTCAAAATAATCATTGTGTTGAAGTATTTCATGAAGATGTTTTCTATTGCCGAAATTAGAAGACAACATCGTCAAACATCAAGTAAATAGAGTCCTATATATATGCACGGATTTTTGATCTCTACGGTCATCACAAAACTACTTTCTAGAATAGTTTTTTTCTTCGTCCCTCCCTTTCTCCCTCCTCTCCGTACTCGTTTATAATTGATTGTTTTATTATTATTCAAGCCTTTTTATTTATTAACATTATTGCATTTAAATATATACACTCTACTACTAATTATATATAAAGAGAGATCTTTATATACGCAGAATTTGAAAATTAATGTAGAGAATGTAAACACTTTCAGAGTGGATGTTTTTGTTTAGTTGGACTCAATTTTCAACATTTAATAAAGCTAACTTTTTAATGACTGTTTCTGCGAACCCATTGTTAGGAGGATAATAGATCAAAACTTGATTTCAACACCTGTTGTTGATTTCTAGTAAAAGCTTTCAAATTAAACTTTAATAACTGTTTAAAAAAAAAAAAAAAACATCACAGATTTTAAAATCCAAACTAATTATTTGCAATAGTTATTAACCTAAATCTATTTCACAATTAATTTATTTGCATCTGTCGATAATAGTTGAATATTTTCAAAATAGCTTAATCTCTTTGAAAAGCAATTTATCTCTAAAAGCATTTTTTCTCTTTAATTTTTTATTTGATTTCCGCTTTTTAGCAAAAAAATATATATATAATCTTTTATTAGTAATTTTTATATTAAAGGATTTATTTACATATAGTTTGTTTTTTGATTTATATATATGTTTTAATAATTGTGGTTATAATATATAAAGATAAGTATTTGAAAGAAGAAAAAATGATATTTATTTATTAAATATCTTAAAAAGTAGCCTTTTTCGGACGGTTGAATAAATAAAATAATCGTATTAGAAAAAATGAAAAACGGATTAATATCACGATAGTTAGATATTTTACAGATAAATAAAAAGGTGTCATTTTAATAGACGCACGGCAGAACCTTTTATGGATGAAGTTTAGCTTTAAATGTTGGAATTTGAATTTGATTTCGAGAAAAGCAATGTTTTTTTGCATTTAATATTCTTATGCCACACCCATTTTTTGTCACCAGTTATGACTCATTCTAAAAAGGGATCATTTTGCTGTCTGGTCAACAATGAATTGCAAATCGCCCATCTCTGTGCTTTACTGTTGTCTGATAGTTTATGTGGTATCGATACATCCTGTTTAAGAACCTTGTCAATCTTATGTAAGTATTTTTGGATAGTTGACCATGATGAATTAAGTTTCTCTGCTAATTCTTATATGGTTTGATTTGGATCTGATTCAACAAGAGTTTTAATAACATCATCTTTGTTAACCTTCAGTATGTCTCCATAAATTGAGAAAATGATTTTGGTAGCTTCAGTAGCATTCTTTTTTGGGTGAAACAAAAACAGCATACTGCTCTTCAACTTTAAAGTTCGCCATATTAAATAAAATAATCTAAAGTTGTGTATATATGTATGGGTTTGTTTATATATATATAGTGAGAGAAGGAACTTATATAAAAGTGGTTATTGTATTTTTTTATAATATCTACAATCTGAGATTCATATATGAATGAAAATTGAGAGATGCATAGTTGAGGATTTCCAATATATATATATATATTCTGCCCTTTCACTCTGCGTGTAATTACGTACACATCGAGCCCACCACGTTACGCCACAATCTACCCTCTCACCCTACGCATAATTACATGTATATGCGTACTCCACTTCCCCAAAAATAAATATAATATAGTGAAAATCGCCTAACTGGGTTCTAGCTCTAATAATTAATGAGATATTCAATTAAATGCTTTACTAGCTCAAATTTCTTAAAATTAACTTAGGTTCTGTTTTAAACTAACTCAAATAACTATTTCAGAATTCATGAGACTAGAAGTGGAAATAAGGGTGACAAAGTAGATTACATTGAGATAATATCCCATAGGATACCACCTCAATGGCATAAGAACACTATCCCCCCTTATACTACTATTACATATAATAACTACATAGTATTCTTATGACTTCTGCAACTTCTAATCACTAAGACTCATTTAACAATTAAAGTATTAATCTTTTATCTATAATAACAATAATAGTAATTATCTAGCTCAAATGAAATAATCTCAGGTTCTTAAATTTATTCAAGGTTAAATTAAAATAAGGTAGCAAAATATGATAAGGGATTTTGAGTCATAATTTACTACTCTGAAATTAGATTAATAATAAAACAATAATAATAATAATCACAATCTTCATTGTTTAATCTAACTAGTACAGCTTTTCTTTTATCGCAAATTTATAACCGTAATAAATTAGTTAATAATCTAATATCCTCCTTTTTTTTTTATCTTTACGTAATAAATAAATTAGTAAGTGGCAGTGTTTAGATAATCTGATAAATGAAGCAAGTGGCAACTAATAGCATACAATTTAGCAAATTACCATGACAATGGATTTATGACCAGTAACGCAATGCAATTTTATAATTCAATTACAAAAAACATCAATAAATATTTAAGATTAAATATACTTCTCTATTTTATATTTTGTGCAAACAATTATATACTTAGTTTAATGACGGTAAACATATCCTGTGAAGTCATGCAATGATGTAGAGAAAACAAAACTCAGACACAAGTTTTAATAACAAATTTTAGAATTTTATTAACAACAATCAAAATTAAGATAAAACAAACAAATCTATTTACATTTATTTACAAGGGATATCCTTATTTTTCTTTACGCTACAATAGTTGAATTATACATTTTTAGATTTCTTTTATAGTTAATTTAAATTATTATACCTTTTATAAGTTATTTATTTATTTCTCATTAGGTTTATTATATTACTTATTTTAACTATTTTATGGGTAATACTGTTCTTTACCTTTTCGTATTAAAGTTACCGTATTATAAATTATATATGTGGATAAACATCATTTATAAACATTATAAATTTACAATCAATATGGTTTTTCCTTTTAAAAAAAAAATTACATTTTCTTGTAACTCTATATAAGTCACTCTGCATATTGTTCAAATATTATTACTACCTATAACGTTGTTCTCTAATGCTCTTAAACTCTAATACATTTATTCCATAAGCCATACTCATGTATAATGACACAACACGGGTTTAATTATCACCTGTTTTAGTTTCACATATACTATAATTATCGAATGTTATTATATTCTTTAAATATGCAATACTTATATTTTAAATACAATCAACAATAAGAAAACGTTAAATTATATTTAATATTTTTGTATATTTCTATTTGGATATATTTTTATAAAATTATAGTTCATTTCTTAAAAAATTAAAATAATTCTCTGACTCCTTCCTTTCTTAGGATATCTGCATCTCTCTTTCAATAATCATAATCTACTCTTTGTTAATACTTAACTATTCTTATTTCAAATAACAGCATGACATACATTCTAAAATATCTATTGTTTCTTTTTTAATATACTTATCATATAACGATGTAGTTGCAAGAAATACAGATAAAGATAGCGAAAGATGTATAGGATATCGGGAAGATAGATAGATAACTTATCAAAATATATACTTCAAAATGTATAGAACAGTGTGAATAGGTCCGACATTCATTATCTAATAACCTTGCGATAAGCATGATGTGGCAGCTATTTATTTAGCTTTACCAAACACCTAATACGATTCATAAGAAATATAAAAATAACACTGTCCATGACAACATGTGTAACAGTCGTAGGGCTTTGTTAACTACGCTGATTACCATCTAAAACTATTTATTATTTCATTCCCTGTAGCATCCTAGTTTTTTAATACATCCTCTTGGTTTCCGAATCCCCACGTACTACCAAGTCACTACCCAAACTATCTCTCAAGATTTTTACTGTATCCAACATCGATAAAACTAACTACCTTTTAAAACAATAAACAAAATTCACTAATATAAAACATTTCCCTATTCCATAAGAACAATTTGTCTTGCTTTATTACACTGTAGGTTCGATATCTACGTTTTGTTAAAATACCACTTAAATATCCCAATCGAAAAAATTAACAGAAAATATGACATAACCATCGGTTATATTGAACTATATTAATAACACATAAAATGATTATCGTATGCATATTTTTAAAAAATCTAATTACATCTCAAAGTGTTTAGAGTGTTGTTTTTCAAAATGCGTTTTACACTAATAATAACAATAAAACTTTTGCATTACATTCATTCGATTCACAGCTGATCTAAATAAATAAAACATACATTATATCATTAATAACCATAAAATGTTACCAAAATATTCTTTACCTTCCTATTAGAGTTCGTAGTAGGTTTCTTTCTCTTCGAGCATCGCAAATATACAAATTTTCACACACATACAATTTTATTTGAACATTCAAAATCAAAACATATTATTTTATATAATGTTATATTACAAATTAATGTATTTGTTTTCCCTATTACTATCTAAAACTTAATGTTTAACTTAGATTAATAAAGAAAATAATTTAAACCATAATCACATATTTTCTGGCGGTAAATCTTGGTTAGTCCCATAATATTTATTATTTCTTCTTTTGTCCGAATGTTCTCCTTTCTGATTATTAAAGTTTTAAATAAATTAGTCCATTTAGTAAACTGTTTAGACGATCTTTAATTTTAATGTTTAATTCAAAATTATTAGAAAACATTTATTTAGTTATCCCACGAAGCTTTTAATGTTCGGGCGAATATTACCTCAGCGCGTTGATGCATCTTTATTTCTAGCAGAACTACAATTATTTAATAATTACGGTACCAATTGCATTTTCCATGGATCCAATATTTTATATTTATTTCTCTGTAAAATATTTTTTCTTCTTTAGGCAAGTATTTTCCTTGGTAATTTCACTTTCATTCATTATTAATTTATATACAACATTTTCGATCTTTAACTATTTCTAGAGTATTTGCTCAAGTCATCTTAAAGAAAGCAATTCAAATTATTTCAATAATAAAAATTCTTTTTGTCCATTTATTCTTATACGAATAATATTTATTTTTATTTTCCATTATACTCATTAACTTTGCGCACAATGTCCTTTCATTAATTTTATACGTACGAAAGCAGTTTTCATAGTAATACGCTATATCAACTATATCAACGAATAACATTAACATTTTTGGAATATTATAAAATTTACAACTTGTTTTTCAGAATCTACCCATTTTTTATTGAAAATTCAGATTATATTTATAATAGAATCCACTGGCAGGTTACTGTGAAGTTAGTGAAACATTATTATGAGAACTTTTTTTAAAATTTTATTCTTAGATTCTCTTTGGAAGATTTTAAATTGTCAGTTGGTTTCTTTCAAAGATATTATTAAAGTTATAATAAAATTGACTAATAAATTGAAGAAAAAAAGAAATTTTAAAGAGCTTAAAATTTTACCTCTGCTCTGGAATCAACACATTTTTGTTCTCCTCGTTTATACAATTAGTTGGCGTGGTTTTTGTTGTCTGCCAAGATCTATCTTTTTATTGGTCACTCCCTTCTTTGGTTTATAAACAATTTCTAAAGTTTTAAAATCATGACGTAATAGACTTAAATATTAACCTATTATTATTTTTTAAATGAATTATTATCTATTACAATTTAATTATTTTTAAAATAATTTTGAAACAATAATTAATAAAAATGTATAATACTTATTTTTTATTATGATGTGTGACAATTCCATCCAGTTCTATAATATACTATTTAAATATTTTAATTATTTGTATTAATTTAAACTGGTGCTTATACATAAAATATTCCAGACAGTCACGTAGACATTTCCGGTGTTTAGTCTAGTTTTATCTGTCTTAATAAATTTGCTACTTATATTATTTAAAATGATTATATAAAATTTTGAAAAATAATTTAGAAAATATAGAACTAGATACAATCCTCACCATCACAATACTTATTATTAAATATATTATATTAACCCTTTATTGCTTAACCATAGTTTATAATATTAAATACTATATAATATTAATTTTAAAATTTTTTAGTAATTGACCATTTATAATCATCATTGACCTATAGAAAAGGGCACAATATATATATATAGCAATCATTCATTGGTTAAATAAATAGATATATTCCTAGTTAAAGTGTAAAACATAAAATAGAAAACCATAAACTTTTATGTACTACCTGGTAGTTGCAAGAAAATAGTCATATGTTACATGACTTCATTTAATAAGCTTGTGTTACAAATGTTATATAATGAGCATGCCAATAGCTCGTAACAAGTGGTAGTTGAATAGTCTGGTGAGTTATGCCTTCTCCACTTTTTCTTTGTTGAAAGATCTGGAGATTTTTCTCCTGCAAAAGATACCTTTTTAATTGGTCGGAAGAGATATTACCTATAGTAATATTAATAAAATAATAATTATATGCTATTGTATTTTAATAGCTTATTTTTTATTTTATAAACTTTATTTTTATATTACATATATGTAAAAGTCAAATTATAAAATTTTATATTATCTTCATTACTTCTTTTAAATTCTGAGTGTATCTGTTAACCCATTTAAAATCAATAATCTCCTGAATTATTTTCTGTGGTGGCAGAATAATAGATTCTGGATCTCAAAGATAATGAAAAGTAGGAAGACATGCATTAGATACAGATGTGTGAATGGCAAAAGAGGCAATTCAAGGAGCAATGGGATGGACAAATTTTTGTATGAGAGATGGAAAAAGCAAAATGAAAATGTTTGGTAAATTGCAATTCATGGATAATAAGAGAATAGACAAAATAGTATTTAATTGGGTTATGAGTAAAGGATAGGCAATAAGATGGATGAGAAAGGTAATATGGTATGCAGAAGATTTGGATAAAGAATTTATGCCAGTATACCTATACAAAAGATGGGATGATTGTGTTCAGAGAATTTATGACTGTTATTATAGTGGCAAGGAATGGGATAGAAGAATAGATACATTAAAAATAGGGAGTTGGAGAAATAGAGAACTAGTATGAAGATTAAAAAGAGTTTAAATGTATATAGAAGTGAAGAGAATATTGAGTGTGAGTTCATTTATAATAATAACAAAGAAAGTAGTTTATTTTTTATGGCTCGAACAGGATTGTTAGCAACAAGGGAATATACACATAAATGGAGAAATGTGGATAATTTAGTCTGAAAGTTCTGTAAGGAAGACATGGAAAGTATTAGGCATCTGTTAATTGAATCTTACAGGCAGAAATAGTACAAATAATGAAGTTGTGGGAGAATAAATATAAACAAACTGATTATATAGAAAATGGGTTCTTGGTTTTTATACTGTTTTTGGAAAAAGATAAGGGGGATCTAGATATAAAGGCCATAGAATGGATAAAGATAATGTTGTGAAAATGGAATGGAGCAGGATAGAAAAGAATATGTGGAAAACTTAGGTTAGGGAATGGAAAGGGAATATAAGGTAGCTAACAGGTTGCTCTGGACATAGAGGCTGAGAGATTCCTTATTCTGAGAAAGGAGAAGCCATAGTGCATCACATCACATCGAACCATTACTGACGTAATCAAGTGATAACTAACACCCATCATGGCATAAACTTTTTTAGTTTGTCCACCAGGCTATATAAAAAGTTTTACATTTTATCGAAAATTAAAAAAAAAAAGATTTCATAGAAATAACCTATAAAACTGTTCCTGATATTTTATTATTAAAATATTACATTTACTGGCCAATAAGTGGATGGATGGCTAAGATAAATATGGACTGGCTATCTGATAAAAATTCTAATTTTTTTACCAAAAAGGTGCTGAATATGACTTGATTTAAACCAAATCATGGACATAACAGACAAATATGATAACAATTGTATTACAATATCCTTTTCATTCATTCTAACAAATGACAATTTTTAAAATGGTAAAATTTAAATAAACATAAAGTAATAGAATGATTTAAAAGATCTGAGTTTAGAAACAAAAATGAAGATAGCAAAGTGAAGTAATTTATATAATTCACTGATCACATTTCCTTAAATAAGTAATTACTATATGCCATGGTTACATCACAACTCTAATATTGAAATCTAAAAAAATTGCATTAAGAGGGTGACAAATGAGGGCAATCTGTTAGTAATGATAATCAAGTATTATTGATTGACTTGACTATAATACATACCTAATATTAGAATATTCTTCATCAATTAATTTTTTTTTTAGTTTGGTATTATTATATACAAAAAGAAATATTAACATAAAAAAAAAAAATTATATATTGCTCAGGAACCATGTAACATTTATCCATCAAAATGGGACTGAACAAATGGTTTCATTTGCTTACTTTTCTCAACTGAGAATCATTTTTATGAACTTTTAGCTGATATCTGCCAGTCTATTATTTGTTTATACTGCACAAGGCACGAATAGCTAGTGATATCAAACTACATGACATCAATTATACTCTAACCAAAAATACATTTAAATAAATAATAAAAAAGTGTAAACAATAAAAACAATGGAATTTATGAACTGGTTAAGTTTTATGAATTTCAGTATGCTAGAAATCATTGTGTTGTTTTTTTGCTAAATATTATGTTTTCAAATGTGAATTTATATACTGTAATCATGTTTTCTTCATTATTTAAATAGTTTATCTATTCAGTTCCCTATCGTAGTTATAAACACGTATTCTGCAAGCGTTGGTGGCCAAGTGGTTAGCACAGCTGCTTGGGTTCGCTTTGACATATAAACACATGTACTGATTTTTTCCAAGCATTTTTTACTTCAAAAAGTTTTATTTCTATACATCTTTGATAAAATACCGTATTTTTATAGAATCATGAATGACAAATCAAAAAAAAAAAGTAGAAGTATTTTGAATAAAGGAGAAAATGAAAATTATTGATTTAGTAAAAAAAGAAAATAATTCTTATTCAGAAGTGGATCATAGGTACCAAAAAAATGAACATTAGAAAAATTATAAAGGAGTTCTTTAAATCTCTCTCCCTGTGATTTTTCAATTTAGTATTACTTTTTTTAAATTTTGTATAGTACATGTACTTTTATATGTATATGTATGTTGTAATGTAACGTATTATACACTTAGAATATAGTAAACAATATAGATTCTGTTCTAATTATTTTTTCAGCAAAAGAGAGCTGTTATAGGCTATTTTCATTGTATGTGAGGGGAACTTGGAATAAAGTATAGCATAATTTGTGTCCCTATTGCGTATAAAAACATTTGATTTAAGGATAACTTTTATTCTTTTTTTTAATAATATAATAAACAAGGTTCAGTGATACGATGTCTTAAAGTTTTTTTTTTAAGAAAAAAACTATGAAAACTATGCTGGAAATTGATTTGTAAATAATCATCTTTCCTGATGAATAGTTTCAAAGCTATAAATAGCCATGAATGATATCTTAAAAACTATTATAGTGTATAGAATCTATGATCTTGAAACATTGAGGTTATCGATGAATGGCATTGACTAAAATTAATACTGTTATGAAATTGAATGATTTTAATGCATTTTCGATTATGAAATGGAACTCAATATATTATTTGCTAATACTGTTTTTTAAGGGGGTGGGAGGAAGGGAGGGATAACGCAATAGTTATATAACTATGATGTTAACACACTAAATAATTTTATAATTAATAATTCAGTTAGTATGGGGTAAGTGAATACATAGCTATCATTAAACAAAATGTAAATCAAGGAAGAAAGAACATAAAAACTTTGTAAGATACCCTTATTCATCTATTTAAAGTATGTTTAATAAAATAATGAAACAAAACTTTTATAACATATAAGATATCAAGTATAAGGGAAAAAGTGAGATGGAGATAAACATTAAAAATGATATGACAATCTCTAGTCTAATAAATGATTAATTAAATTAATGTGTTTTTTTTTATTTAAAGAGAATGTTGTTGAATGTGTAAATGTAAGAAATTTGATATTTGCAGATCATCGAACTTTAGTAATTTAATATAAAAAATTTATGAATCTGCAATTGTCATGAAATAAGGGAATAAGATCTTATTCACGATTTCTCTATGAAATGATTCTGGGAATTGTATATCTTACCTGGACAATTTAATGCTATTTTAGTTTTAACTCTTTATTTCACATATTTTCAGTAAAATTGACTTATTAAAAAACAGTTTTTGATATGCAACCCAATATGATATATGTGTGTTAAGTTTCCTCCCAAAAATCGAACTAATTAGTTTTAATAGAGAAATGTGATGAAAACACTTGATACTTAATGGTAGTGTATTCTCATTTGGCACCCTTTTATATAATTTATATCATTATCGCCCATTTAATTATATTTAAGTTTATATTATTAAGATGCATAGAGAGATAAGTGTATTTTAGTTTATCAGTAATGCAATTTTAATGGTAGTGTATGTAAGCAAAAAGATAACCCATTTCAAGGCAATTCGATCCATGCTTTGTATTTAAGCGAGTTTTTAACTGTTGAATGATTGTATCGATTGGGTATAAATTGCTGCAAGCGGAAGTGATTTGGGTATAAATGGTTCCAAACTGAAGTGCTATGACTTTACAACGAGGCCCTTATTTATATGTTTAAATTATATACTAATATGTTTGTAAGGAATTTTTATGTAGTACACATAATACTAGTTTGAAAGTTATTGTTTTCATCTATGACTAATTTTCTATCATCTTTTTTAAAACTTGCTGCTGGTAAGCATTATCATTTATAAATCCTTTTTTTTTTTTCGCTTATGAAATAAAAAATGAAGTTTTATTGTCATGCATTCATTGTTTTTAATTTTCTTTTTTAGTGAAACTATCATTTGCTTTAAGAAAAGAAAAGAAATATTCTAAATTTTTTTAACAAAAAAGAAAGAGGTAGTGGAAGAGAAAGAGATAGGGGGAAAACGTTGTAAATAAAACCATTCTTTCTTCTTTCAAGCAATTACTGAAAATGCTTTCTTTGTCTTTTAGATTCGCTTTGTTCAATATCCAATTTACGCTAGCTAATGAGGATCCTAATTAATGTTTAAGTACGCACTGCTTGTGATTGTGCGATTCTCCTATGTTTAATTGATCTTAAGTGAAAGTATTAATTGCCTGATAATCACCTTAACAACGAAGAATTATTATTTTTTTATATTTAATTATAACTGCTGCATTTTAAAAGAGAAATTATTTGTGGAATTTTATTGTATATCAAGTAACTTTTATTCATTGGTTTCGAGATGCAGTTGAAATTGGATGAAAAGGGCTTGCATGCATATTTTTAGAACACGTAATAACTTTCATCTTTCATTTTTTAAAAAAAATACGATGCCATTTTTTTATTATTATTATTATAAATGAATATTTAACAAAAGGCTTGCCGGAATTTCTACATTTTAAAGGTTTATTATTGTGAACGTAATCAATTTCTCCATACTTCTTTCTTACTTCTTAAAAAAAAAAAAAAGATTTATATTTTTAACTTTTGTTTAGAATTCTGGTAGTTTTCTAAACTAATGACATAGCGATTAGCTCTCCACTTGCTAAGCTCATGTCTTGGTATTCATATTTGGACCAGAATGAATCTTGGAAATTTGTTCAGGTTATAAGCAAGGTTAGGATTTATCTGTAAGAGAGTCACTTCATTACTAAGTTGGGCTTCTATTATTAGGTGGAGGATAAAAGTCTCAATTTAAAATCAATTAGCCATATAGGTATCAATTTACTAACAGTAAAAACAAAAAGAATGATTGTAAGTATAGGGGATTTGAGCTCAGATTTTCAAGCACCCTTCAACTATCCACACTATCTCATAGAACATGATCACACACATGTAGAAAAGATAAATAAGCACCAATATACATATTTCATGCTAAACCAGCACTCATCAGTTGGTCCAGATTATCATCTCCCACACATATATATAATCAGGTCTCAGTTTATATTAAGATAGCAAATCTTCATACTTTAAAGTGGACAGGCTTCAATCTATTCCAACCTCCAGGCCTGTCCATTAAAATATGAAAATTTGCTATCATATTATAAACTGAGCACTGATTATATATGTGTGTGGGGGAGATGATAATCTGGACCAACTGATGAGTGCTGGTTTAGTATGAAATACTTATATTGGTAATTATTTATCTTTTCTCCATGTGTGTGATCATGTGTATCAGTTGTATGAGATAGTGTGGATAGTTGAAGGGTACTTGAAAATCTGAGTTCAAATCCCTATACTTACAATTAAGCTCCCAGGTTTGTGAAGAGTGCCTGGTTTTCAAATATTTAAAAAGAATGCTTGTAATGTGGTGCTATATTTATTAGTGTGTAGGGTCAGTCATATACTTGTTGGCAGATTTACTTTGACAGTTTTAGGATTTTAATGCAGCCCAAGGGCTCTGCCCCCAAATAGTTGGTCCTAGCTGTTCAATTAATGGTCAGTAAATGTTATTTGATTTGATTAGATGAAATGAGTGACATGATGAGTAAAACAAAGTTATGATAACAAGATATGTCCTTATTTTTGATGAGGCAGAAGTAAACAAAATGGAACAAAACTAAAATTCATAGTTTGAGTAGTTGAATAAAATAACTGGATCTGGCAATTTAAGGTGGAATCATTAATGCTATATCATTCCTAAGAAAATGATTACTAGTAGGATCTCTTAAGCATATCAGAGAAGAGGGATGTAATTATTAATATATTAGAAGCAAACTATTAAAACCACAGTAATAAGTATATTATTTACAAACTGAAATTATCGATGTATGACTCCTTACCGTAAAAAAATTAATGACTTTATTAATAATTCTATTGCAATGTGGAATGAAAAAAATTAACTATTTTCCTGATCATTCTCAATAATACTTCAGTCATCAAAAACAAAAAACAATTTTAAAAGACCAAAGCATCAGCAAATCAGTTAGTCATCAATATTCTATGTAGAATGGCAATGCTTTTCTTCATTATTATTTTTTTCAGATAAAAGTCTTTTTTAAGAATATCAATGACAACAAATAAGTAGATCAAGATCATTTTCAACCATTAACAAATAGTGTATCCCACATTGAGAGTCAAAATCTTATTTCACCCATTATCAAACATGTGCAATTGTTGTAAATCTTTTATAGAATTTCTTGGGATCCAATTTAAACTTTTACTGTCCATCTATTATCCCTCTTCTGGAAATATATGTAACTTAGCTCATTTCGGTCTCTTAATTCTTTCAATTATATCAACAATGAATTGTTTGATCTTTCACCCATATATTTTGATTTTTGTCTCTTCTTGTTGTTCTAATCTTCATCTCTTCACATTTCATTGAAAGATCTGCTTTTTTTAAATGGTCCAAGTCTCAGATCCATAACTAAGAATTGACATAACCTGTATATTAAAAATCTTTATTTTCAAAAACACAAGTATATTTTCTGTATAAGTTCTTTTAATTCTGTGATTAATTTTATTTATTATGTCTTTATCTGTACTAATAATCTAAGATATTTGTATTGCTTACTTTTTCTAATTCATGATATCTATTTTTGTTTTGTTTTTTTTTGCTTTTATCTGATAATTCTTAGAAAATTTATTTTGACCCTTAGCTTTCCAATTTGACCCACAAAATACTTCTTATAAAATTTCTAAGAAAGTTCTGGAAATATGAAATCACTTTTTCTTAAACTTTTTTCATTTTTAATTATCTTAATATATTATATAATACAATTATTACTGTTAAATTTTGAGGAATATTAATTAGAATATGATAATATTCCTTTTGTTGATATTGTTGATTCAATGCTTTAATCATTGTAGAAATGCTTATAGAATCAAATGCCCTTTCATTATCTACAAATCCAAAAAATAATGGCAACTCATATTCACTGGTCACATCTATAACTTCTCTCAATACATGAATCTGATCCACTGTGCTAAAACCATTTTTAAATAGTATGTATTCTTTTGATTGGTTAGAATCCAAATTTTTTTATAGATGCATTTATAATTAAAAGATGTGATATGTTGGACTATTTCCATCATTTATGAGTGAATGTTAAATGTATCACAGCTTATAATATACCATCATTACAAACCTTCAGACATATGCATTTATAATTATTTTGGTAAAGATTTTGCATAGAACTGATAAAAGATTGATAAGTCTGTAATTTCTAATATCTTCTTTTTCATCTTTTTTGAATATTAATATTAATACTGCATTCTTCCAATTATTTGTATGTTTATTGGTATATAACTTTGCCAAACCAAATTCTGTCTTTTTACCTGCTTCTTTAAGATGTTGATTAGAGCTTTTCCCTTTTTCATAGATTTGATTGCATGTCTCTCTTCTTCATTTAAAATCTTGGTCAATAGGATACACTTTTTTTTTGTTTTTTATTACTATATAATTCTTAATACAACTCTTTTACAAATTTCATGATGATAACATTTCTTTTTTTAATAATAGTTTTAATTTTTTTCTTATTGCAGGAATAAGTTTCCTACCAATACCAAGATGTTGTTTTACATTTTTAAGACATTTATTCTCTTCTATAGCTTTCCTTGATAATTTCACAATTATATTTTTTATGACTTTGCTGGATAATATAAATGGGAAGAGATGCATGGAATTGAAGATCTAAGCAATAAGTAGAACAGTGTGTAGAAATGGATGAATTTATTGAGTGACTGCTCTCTGGATCTGTCCATAGGACAAAATATTATTGATTGATATCATTATTAATTCTTTTTTTTTTGCACCATTTTACAAAATTCTATATATTCAATATCTCTTAATAACTTATTTTTATACATTTTTATATTCATTTTTTTCCCCACAAATTTTCTAATGGTCAATTTCTGCTTTTTTGTATGAGCTTTCTTTATGACTGATTTTAAAAGTCTATGCTATCTTTTTATTGATTTTATTTAATTCTGAACCATGTTCAAAATCTATTAATATTTAAAATATTCATTGGAATGTTTCTGAGGATTAAGAATATCAGTTGTGAACATTTTTTTAAAATAATTTTTGGCTCTCTAATTTTGCATTAACACGTATGTTACATGTCAATAATGTCAATAATCAATGATTGCTTTCTCTCTTGAATTTATTAAGAACATTACAATCTTGAAATACATATTTTCTGTTAGTCCAAATATAATTCAGTTCTGCTGTACCTTTATTTGGATACTATCATGTCAATTTCCATTTAGCATTTTTCTCTTGAATTTATTAAGAACATTACAATCTTGAAATACATATTTTCTGTTAGTCCACATATAATTCAGTTCTGCTGTATCTTCATTTGGATACTATCATGTCAATTTCCATTTAGCATTTTTCTCAAGCGTTGCTGGACTATTGCTGCCTTCCAAGCAGCTGGCCTGGGTTCGCTTTCCGGTCAACGCATTTGACTTTATGAAAAAGAAAGAAAAATTCATAATATAGAGTTGTTTTTTTTTAAAAAAATCCACACTTTCATCTTTCAATCATTTACTAATTTTAGCATTAAAGTCTCCATGAGAATTTTAAAATATCATTTAGTCTGATCAAATTTCTTTTGTACATCCATATAAAAACAATTACTTCTTCATCACAATGGAAACTTGTTGGGGCAAGTTGCAATTGATATTTACCATTAAATTGAATAACTAATTATATCACTCTGTTGATATACCATCAATCTTTACAATGTTGTTTTTCTATTTTTTTATTTATTACGAATCCTATTCCATTTGTGTTTTCAATGTTTGTGCCTTTGTTAGTAGAGTACATGTCCACTTTTTAAATCAATTGCATCTTTATCCTTTTTTCTAACTTTGTAAAGTCTAATAATGTCCCATTTAATATTAGATAGTTATTCCAATTTTCCAATCTTTTTTCATTGGAATGTGATCTGTGGATTGTAAGTACTTGTACTGTAATCAGGAGATTCATAAGACTCTCCACCTTTGGCCACCAACTGCTGCTTTGGATGGTAAATTTATAGTCTCTTGTGAATAAGGGTCATGATTTAGTTTTGCCTATTATGATTATGAATATCTATAAACAGTGTATATCATTTACACACATATTTATTCTGCCTTAAAGAAAATTCAACAGATATTTCAATTGAGAGCTATCAGGCAATTGAGAAGAAAGGCCAGAAGGTTCTTTGATCTTTAACTCAGAAGTAAAAAGTCATTAAACTTACCTCCATTGCTGATGCATGTTGATGAACATCTCATGCATGTTTTTATATTATGTAAATAATCATATATTAACAACAGTTGCAGTGACAAAAATGTATGCAGTGAATATTAAGAATTTGCTTTACTTGGTTTCTTCAGGGCTTAAAAGAAGAATCAAAGGGAATCCTCTCAGTTAATAGTAAATTCCTTTCTGCACTCAGTAAATTGTACAAAGCTATAAATATTTTAAACTATGTAATGATTATTTTAAAAAGCATTTAATGAGATTATTTACAATGAATTTGTAATATGGCAACATTTTAATTGGTGCAGTTTATGAGCATGAATTTTCATACATTTATTTATGAGATTCAATAATCTATTTCTGTTGTTGCAATAACACTAATCCTCTTACTACTGATTTTCACTGTCATTGAGATTTATCATTGTTTTTATCGATTTAAGCTCACTGCAGCTAGTCCAGATAGAATTCAGTATTCTGCATAAAAAAATATGACAAGGGTAATCATATATTTAGTTTAATCTAGTTAGCTATATTGAATATTTAGTATATGTCTGAAGGTTTGTAATGATGGTATATTATAAGATGTTGGACTATTTCCATCATTTATGAGTGAATGTTAAATGTATCGAAAATTTTAAACTTTATTTAAACTTTCCAAATACATCAACTTGTTAGTAATAACATACACTAACCTGTATTGTCTATTTGTGTTATTACTAACAAGTTAATGTATTTGGAAAAGTTTAAAGTTTAAAATTTTGATACATTTAACATTCACTCATAAATGATGGAAATAGTCCAACATATCACATCTTATATTGAATAATTATTTTGTATTCTTAAATGTAATGTTAAACACCCATTATAAAAGCAGTGATGGTTATAGGTTTTTTCAAATCTTTATATGAGTTTCCCATTAATCACCACATATGAAGACTTGAATTTATTTTAATTTTTAATAAACAGCTATTAAATTAGTAATGTTAGAATACGAAGTAATAATTATGAGTAATAGTTTAAAAATTAGACTTACTGTAGTCATGTAATGAATTTGTAAATGTTCTCTCTCATATTACTGCTAATTTAAATGCTTAAATCATTATTTATTTATGGGAATATTAAAATTGGTATAATTTTATCTTGATGAGTTGGAGGGTGGAGTAGATTGAAGCCTGTGCATTAAAGTATGAGGATTGGCTATCTTAATATATATCTGAGCACTTGTAGCATATATGTGTAAAGATGGTAATCTGGACCAACTGTTAGCATGAAATACATATATTGGTGATTATTTATCTTTTCAATATATATATGTGTTTAAGTGTATCAGTGTTATGAGATAGTGTGGACAGTGGTGGGGCATGTGAAAGTCTGTGCTCATATAGCCTATATATTACTTAATTATTATAGCAAACTCTGGTTTGTTTGAGACCACAAAGATTGCCACTAAAGTTTTATTCCTGATTGGCACTAAAGTTTTATTCCTTCAGTATATGATTATTATAGCAAACTCTGGTTTGTTTGAGACTACAAAGATTGCCACTAAAGTTTTATTCCTTCAGTATATGACTGATTTACTATGGATGTATGATAAAAGTATATTATTTTTATCTCTGATTGGTAAATTAGAATTGATATGAAAAGTGTGTTATTTGCAAATTTATTAAACTGAGTTATTATGGTGATATGCGCTTTCAGAATTTATTTCTACATAAATCATATATAGTTAAATCTTAGCTAAATAAATACAGTAATTTTTGTCCTTATTACTTTAATGTCTAATAATCTTCCTAGTCGGGGAGTATTACAGCGATTTTTGAAATTGGGTGGAAAATAAGAGGTAGACCTTTTTGACGCCATTTGATTTAATATTGTAGAACATTCAAGAAATATATCATTATTTAATGTTTTAAAATACAAACCTAAAAATGACGTATACATTTTTGTTGTCATTAGTATTTTGAATCATTTCAATTTATAAAAGTTAAGAAACAAATACAGCTTATTATGAAAAATAATTTTATAGTGTAACATCTAGAATAAAAATATTGTTGTTGTTTTTTAAATAGTTTGGATCTAAATATTTTGAGTTCATTACAGTTTATAATATTATTATAAAAAGAAGTTAGTTAGAATGAGATGATAAATTAATACAATAAAAAGAAGTTAGTTAGAATGAGATGATAAATTAATACAATAAAATCTTATATTTTGGCTACACCTTAATCTTAATTTCTGGCAAATATATATATATCCAATAAAAAATAATTGCATTTAATAGTAACACAACATTGCTTGATCTGGAAACAGTAGTATATTAACAAGAGTATTTCTTCTCTCCCTATTCTAATAAATAACACAATAAATGCTCCACTATTGTAAAATTAAACAAACAAATGAATGCTAAAGATTTTGTTAAAGGATGTTTATGGTAAAGTTGATCAAGGGTTTCATAGGAGAGGTAGACCCATCTACATTTTAAGGATTATTTCAAAGGCATTCTAAAGAAGTGCAATGTCAATTGTTTCCAAGATATGGTAGAGAGAACATATTGGAAAACTACAATTAGACATTGTGTTAAAATATTTCGGAAAGGTTTTCTGTTGAGGAATTAACAAGTAAACAGAAAATTGGACATGCATATTTTATATGTGGACATATTTGTGTTTCACCAATTGGTTTGTATAGTCACCTTAAAACTCATATTTAGAATATTTTTTCCCTCCTTTATTTATTTTTGAGTGGCTATTTATTATTATTATTATTATGATGATGATGATGATGATAATAATAATGATGTTTTAAATGGTAAACTTTATCGGTAAAGAAACTTACATAAGTTACATTTGAAAACATGAGGTCTTAGATACAAATTGATTCATCATATTACATATGTAATAAAGATTTACAATCTTGATTGTTATAGGCAAGAAAACATGATTAATTAAAAAATAATTATTATTACATAAAAAGATAGGTTTACATAGAATTTTTAAATGTGATATTGAGAAAATTATGTGGAAACACATGATATTATGATTAAAGTTGGTGTTAGATTGACATATGGTCAATAAAAATTGGGCTCATTTAGTGAGAGTACTGTATAATTTTCATAGCTAAATCTTATTGTGCATTTGTAACATAAGTTCCATGTGAAAAAATGGAAAAATACTAGTCAGCATGAATTGCATCTTTGGAAAATGGAAAAACTCAGGTTCAGCACAAATTGCATCCTGGTATTATATAAAAAAAACACTAGTTTATATCCTGAAAAAAATGGAAAACTATTAGTTCAGCATGGATTGTATCTTAGGAAAATGATAAAACAGTAATCAGCATGTATTGCATTTTGAGAAAATGAAAAAACCCTAATCAGCATGAACTGCATTCTGGGAAAATGGAAAAAATATCATTTCAATGTAAATTGCGTCCTTTGAATTAAAGTTCATTTGACTTGAGGTTAATTGCTCCAATTAAATAGCCTTCTATTATAATGAGAGAACATAGTTTTTCTTGTAGCTAGTTGTATTATGGAGCAGATAAAATATCTATTGTGGTTGTGGCCACTTATAGGTTGGATTGCTCTTTAATGAGTGAGCAGGTCACAGCAAAAATGACAGGGGAGAGACTATGTTGTTATCCCATGATTTTAACTGGTGTAATTTATTGGAAATATGGATGGATGTCTCCTGTTGCTGTTGCCCAATAAGAAGGTGCAATGTGTACACCATAAGGCAAACAGAATAAATAATGCTGGTTGCAGTGCGGGAATGGTTAGTCTTTGGAAGGACTGAATTATGTGGTGGATGGAAGTAGTGCACTGCCTGTGAGCATTTAACACAATTTGCCATGTTGAGTTTAGTGCTTGGAAATTATTGAGAATTGTCTCATGACTTCATGGCAAATCACATAGAATGGATTAATATTTTTATATAGAAGATGATACCACAGAAAAAAGGATGCTGGGATTTTGTGCACATTGACTCTAATTAGGAAGTCAAAAACTTCAGTTCTAGCATTCTTTTTGTAAATTGGTGAGGAAAGTGATGATTACTTGTCCCAAGCATGGGGATGGGGTAATCATTGCCAAAGTCTGGATAAAGCAGATTATATGTTTGCCCATTTGTCAGAGAAGCTGATCTGGTTGGAGGTATCTAGGATTGAACAAATAAGATCTGTGAGCTATAGTGTTGGAGGAGTAGGTTTATCTCTAATGATTACTTTCAGCAAGCACTGAAAATTTTAGAACTGGTTGGTAATTAATCTGCTATTAAATTAATGGCTTTTTGTATATAGAACTCTGAAATGCTGTGCAGGTCTAGACCATTGTACTAGGGTTGATGGTTGAACTGTTTTATGAATATTGGTATGGTCTTGTGGCCCCAGAAGAATTTATTGCATATGTAGTTGATGGCAGAAATAAACATCTTTGAAAATTTGATAACAGGTGCATAGTATGCACTTTTTGCCACAGCAAGACTATTTAACAGGATATCTTAGAGTAAATTGATAGATATGTCATGAGTTGCTAATTTGCATTACAGAATGTTTGTATTGTGAATCACATACCAAGGGAGCCTTTGTAAAAGTGAAATCCTAAGAAAGGGGTGAGTATACTTTGGAAAACTTGGGAACATGATTTCTTTGTGAATAGAGTCTATGCAGCAGTGTTTTGTTGGGATTAAAGTGCAGTTTGTAGGCTGCTGTATAGTCATTAAGAATGGTTTGTAATATGGGGAGTTGTTTCTAAGAAGGCAGGAAGACAGTGATATCATCCATGTAGGCTATGCAGGGAATGTATTTCTTGGTATGTGGAATTTGGATTCTGGTAATTAGCAGATTTATGTAGAGTGTAAAAGTAATGAGCTTAGAGGTGAGATTTGTGGGATTAACTGAATAGAATTGAAGAATGAAGAATTCTACTATTACAAGTGATGTGAAACTCATGATTCAAATATAGGTTGGTGATTAGATGTAACAGAGTAGGTTGGATGGTGGTATTAGTGAGCATTTGAATAAATAGTTTAATTGAGATAGATCAAAAGCTGCTTATATGTCAAACTGGACTGCAATGGGTTTGTTTTTTTCTTTTTTGGCACTAATCTTAGAATTGTCATAAATATCAGTAGAAAAGCTCTTTTTGGCAAACTGTAGATATGATAATAATGGATGTATGTGTGGTTCAATTTGGTCATTGATTACTTTTTTAAGTATTTTTATCATTAGTGAGCCCATGGAGATAGACTAGAGGTTGATTAGACCAGTTGTTGCTTCCGTTTTTTTATTGCAAGATACTATGGCAATTGGATACAAACCTTATCTCCTGGGATAGGAAATCATCAGCTCATGAATATACAGTGTAGTGAAATAACTAAGATGAATGCAGGAACTCCATGAGGTCCTGGTGACAAATTGGTTGCTTTGTAAAGGCATAGCCGTTAGTGGTCCAATATAGTGTACAGATGGTGTGAATACATCATCAGTTTGAAATTTATTTTTAGAGTACAGATATTAGGGTGGATAATATTATGTCCTGTACATATACCTAATTCAGTTTGCAGGATCATAGGAACCTTTTATGGGGATGAATGACCTAATACTCAGCATATGTATGCTTTTGTCCACATATGCTGCTGGATAAGTAGATTTTTTTTTGGTTGCAAGGTAGTTCTTCATCTGTTTGCTGATATGATGGTAAGTTTGAGTGAGCCTGATTAACTGTTGATATGTGGGTGGTTTGAGTATTGGCAATTTGCTTATGTAACTCATTGGCCAATATAAGAAGATGCAGAGGTGAGGGGATCATCATATTGTGTTGTATATTAAATGACAATAATGTGTATGAAGGCAAAATACTTTTGAACTAGGTTTATATCCATTTTCTTTAACATGATGTAGGCTTTGGAAACATGAACTCAGTAATAAATAGGGGAAGAATCATGCAGATTGCTTTATGTAATTGAATGGATGCTGCTTGGAGTTCATTTAGGTTAAGAGTGACTGTTTGGGCAGAGCAGTCTGATAATAGAATGTGGTTTAAGTTCTATTAGGTGATACAACATTGGAGAGTAAAAACAGAGATTGATCACTATGGCATGCTGGTTGTGAAAAGTGATTGAATCAGGTGGTAGAAACCCTAGGAACTCATTAATAGAAAGTTTAAGAGATGAAGCCATTTATTTATAAATGTTAGGTAATCCAGATTGAAATCATCCATTAATCTGGCTGAGTTTGGGCTAGTTGTAAGAACTGAATTGATGTGATGACTGTAGGGCTCGGGGAATATAGACAAATACTATGTTTAGTGCTACTGTATTGTGATGAAAAATAGTAATTAGTAAATGTTCTTCAATATATAGAATTTAAAATGACTTGAATGGACATTCGAAGGTGATGATTATATCGGTACCCACGGATGGTGAGAAAGTATCTTTGGAGCAAGCATAGAAGCCATGTCTATGAGATAGTCAACAGGGTCAATTAGAGATCCTCTGTATATTTTCATTTCCTATAATCCAAGGGAGATGAGGTGGAATGATAATAATCTATCTTGTGATTGGTATAGCTTTGATGATGAATTGAGGCCATTGACATTGAGCCCTATTATTTTTAATTACATAGAGTATGCAGAGAGTTAATAATGCCAGAGGATTTTTTTTGAAAGTAAGATATTGTGAAATGGTATTTGATTCTGTTAATGTGGATTACCAGTGTGTGCAATTGTTTGTTGATCAATTGCTACTGAGGGTGATTGATCAGTTTGGTTGAAGGGTGGTCATGTAGGAGTGTTTCTGGTTTGGTTTGGAGGATGAGTATGATGAGTGATTAGAGTGGTACAGTGAGACAGTGGCTTGCATGATTTTGTAGAGGTTGTCAATAATCTCATAATGAGTGATCGATAGTCTGTAAAATTTGATTTCATTTTTTTGGTTGGTGATTTTTCTTTGACCTTCCAGCTTTTTTTTTGTTTTCATTATGATTTGGGTTAGGAGGGGAAGTGGTATGGGTGATTGACATGGTGCAATTGTTTCCATGATATTTATTAAAAAGTTTTTTTTCTTATGATGTGTTGATTCTGTGTTATGTTTAGATTATGTGGGTCCATCTCAAAAGGAGGCCTGGCATTTTTGTTGTATCTGGGTGGCATAGAAGGTTAATTAGATTCTGGACATGAGTCTGACTATGTGTACATAATGGTGATAGACCAAGTCATTTGTTCTGGTGTGAGTGTGGAATCCATTAACTTGAATTGTACTTCTGAGATGAGATGGGGGGGGCATGCTGGAAGTTGTGAG
Source organism: Epiperipatus broadwayi (assembly GCA_028023455.1). NCBI lineage: Eukaryota > Metazoa > Onychophora > Udeonychophora > Euonychophora > Peripatidae > Epiperipatus > Epiperipatus broadwayi. Next base: position 3,297,254 of record JAQFVV010000049.1, on the reverse strand, counting down.
CCATCAGACTGATTCAGGCTCCAGCTGAGGAATGGCCAGATTCTAATTGGTGATGGTTATTTTCAGATTTGTTTTTGGGATGATTGTTGATGAAGAGTTGCAAGATGACCTCTTTTTCTACAGGCATAGCATTGAGGTTTTAGATTATGAATGTATAAACATAAAGTTCCCATTTGATCAAGAAATTTGGGTAGGGATCACATTCAGGTCAATCTCTGGATGTAGTTAAATTTTAAATTTGTAAAGGTTGCCTGGAATATGTATAGTGGTATTTTTGAGAAGAATTTCTTGGAAAAAAGATAACTTTTCCAAAGGGCTGCATCATCCATTGGAAATCTTGTGGGGTATATCTGAAATAAGTATTCTTCAACACCCCAGTGATACAGTTCTGATTTGGATTTACTGTTATCAATGTGTAATTTTCAAGTATTTGCTGTGAGTTTGGAAGCACTCACTCTGGGTAACCTGGAAAAATTTAATTGCAAGGTAACTAATATTTGGATGATCAGCTATCTGACTGATTGAATCCCACATCACATGGATTGTAATGTTTATAGAGAAGTTGCCAAGGGAAATTGTAGAAAGATATATTCATATCAGTGACTTGGGTGGAAAAAAATGTCTTAAATGTTGTATAAAGATCCTGGAGGGGGGGGGTAGTGTTGAGAAGTCCATCACTAATATTTACTAGTATTTTTGATGTCCAGTCAATGGGTTTGGAGGGGGATGGAGCTGTTGCATTTTTAATTCTAAATCTATCAATATCATTGAGAGTAGTTTTATGAAAATGTGGGGTTGACCTTGGAGTGTTTGGTATTATATTGTTATTACTGTGGGTTTGTACATTATTGCTGATGACATTTGCATATGTTTTTTTAGATCTTGTACTTTGACCTTTGGAGCCATTAATACCATTTGAACCTATACTTTGGATAACCTGGAAAATTTGTGCATCACTGCTGATATTTTCATCTGTTTGATTAGATTCGGACTTTGGTTTCTTAAGCTGTTGTTATTATTTGAGCTTAAATTCTTGTTGCCATGGGGATTTTTAAAATTTGTAGTTTGACTTTTGGAGAAAGTAATATCTAAATCTATAGCTTGGTTATCATGGAGAATTTGTTCATTACTGCTGATGACATTTCTGTATGTTTGCTTAGGATTTTGGATTTTTTTCTCTGAAGCTGTTGATTTTATTTAAAAATGTGTCATTGTTGCTATGAAGAATTTCCACATTGTTGCTGATAAAGTTCTGATAGGTTTAATTAAAATCTGGACTTTGATATTGAGAATTCATAATATTAGTGAGAAATATCTAATCATGTGATATATGATAACTGATTAAATTTTTAATAATTTTATCAAATTTGTAATTAAAAAATGGCAGAAGTGCATAAAAAAGTACTTGGGTGATTAAAAATTTTAGCAACTGTATATGTAAGAACTTTACCTTGTCAGCTTGGTAGTTAAAGTACTTTGAGACTGCATAAAATAGAAGTAGAAAATTGTGTTCTATGCTGGTTTCTGCTGAACTCCTATCATCATCATTATTATTATTAATTACCATAAATATAGCTGGAGTAGAGAAGAGTACTTATAGTAATTATGTAAAACCAGCTTCAGAAAGGATGTGGGGGTTTTTTAATTGGTTGTTTTAACAATTTTTTTTTTTAAATTTAATGTAAATTAAACAAAAGATTTTAATATTATATAAATAAATGTGAGAAATTATAGTTTACTAATGGTGGAATTATTCACTTTGCATAATATATGCTTCATAATAAAAATTATGGATTACCCAGCTTTGGAAAGGCCGTGGTTTGTTTTAATTCGTTGCTTTAATAATTTTTTTTAATGTAAGAAATGTATCTGGCCTGAAAGGCAGCAAGGTATCAATACATTTAGCTTTGTTTTATAGTTTTGTGTACCTGGTACCTTGCTCCAACATGAAAGGCTGTCCAATTAATTGATAAGGTGTTATAAATAAATATGAGTGGCCTGAAAGCCTGTTGTTAGCTGGAAAAGTATTACATTTCGGTTGTGTACACAAACTATTAATAAAGCTAAAGTAATAAATTTAAATTTTTAAATACACTTGTTATATTTGATATGTGAATTTGACAGTGTTACAGACGATTGCTTTATTAAAAAATTTATTAATGGCAGAATTACATCCTTTGTTATATTTGATATGTGAATTTAACAGTGTTACAGACGACTGCTTTATTAAAGAATTTATTAATGGCAGAATTACATCCTTTGTGAATTTGATATGAGGCAGTATTATGGGCAAACATACATTAACTAATCAGACAACAGAGAAAATAAGGATATATAAATATATAGATAGGTTACTTCTTATGAATACTTGTATAAGTACAATTTTTTGTTTTTTTATTTTAACTAGAATTTTTTTTTTTTTTGTAATACATGACAGAATGGATATTTATATTATGATCATCACCTGCACTTTGAATTCATTAAAGTTTTTGTTGTAGCTCTAAAGTTGAGATGTTATTATAATTGTGTTAAGACTCTTGCCAAAGATTGATTGGTCATTGCACTTTATTATCTACATACTTTTAATGTATCTTTAGACAAAGAACTTCACATATTAATTGTAATGCACTGATTATATTAGTATTAAACTTTTTAAAATTGTTTTATATTATTTTTATAACCATTGCAATAAATATTAATATTAATTTGTTATTTTCTTTTTTTTTACAGCCCGCTGATACACATAACTTGTTGCGACCTGAAACAATTGAAAGCCTTTTTTATTTATATCGTATAACTGGTAACAGTACTTATCAGGAATGGGGTTGGCAAATCTTTCAAGCTTTTGAAAAACATACCAAGGTGGCCTCTGGTGGATACTCATCAGTAGCAAATGTGAAATTGATCCCTCCAGAATTTCGGAACTTTATGGAAAGTTTCTTCTTATCGGAAACTCTCAAATACTTTTATCTTTTGTTTGGTGATGACAGTTCAGTTTTACCTTTAACAGAGTGGGTTTTTAATACAGAAGCACATCCGTTTCCCATTTTTGCTTCATAGCAAAGGTTGGTTTGAAATTCATCAAATTATAAATTCCTAGGAAGTGCAAACAAGTCTTCAAGGAGATCTTTGCTGTAGCGACAAATTATTTGTCTCCTTTCTTCTTTTTTTGGAGAAAGAAATTATATAAAAAAATACTTATACTGATTGTAAAGAATTGATTTTTTTAAAAAACAAATCATTCCCGGGATTATAGAACTAATTTTTAAATAATTTGACTTCGAATGGAAAGTAAATCTCTCTCAGAATTTGAAAAAAAAAAAAAAAAGACGAACTGTGATGTAAATTTTTATGTTGATATAATTTTTTATGGGTGGGGGGAATTGGGGGAATGTTTGGGATAAGAGTTCTGTTTTAAATCATTGATTATATTTTAACAAGTAAACCAATGCTGTAAGTTTTTTTAAAAAGGATTTCTATATATATAATTATGTATGTAGTCCATACAAATACAGTGCATAAGTATGTACAAGATGAATGTCAGTATAAGGCGAGGTGGCTACATATGATATTTTTATCATTATGAAAAAATGTAAAAGGCTTTTTTTTTAACTTTCACCATAACGGTTTGCCCTTTGAGTATTGTGAAGTTTAGGAATGCTGATCAATCTTGCTTTAATTGTAAAGAAAAGTCCAAATGTCTGGGCGAAAGTTGTGTTCCTGTGCTATATTCATTTACTATTCTAGCTTTAGACTACAGCAAGAAAAGGGTTAAATTTAGGTTTTCAGCACTTTTCTCTTTAAAATGACTATTTTTTGAATATGGAATGTTAAATTCAAAGAATACATAAATCAGTTTTGTAAATTCAGTGCCTTATTATTTATAATTGTTTTTAATCGGTCCTACAGAAGGATCTTGATATATATACCGACTTTTAAAATTTTGACGGAATGAATTTTGTGGTTTAAGAAAAATTCACACACACATGCTATACTTACAATATATAATACAAAATTGTTTGGTAATATGGTGGGCTTTTATTTTGTTGTTGTTGTTGTTAATTTTACATTAAAATATTATTTTGGATAATACATTTTCTTAATTGTTGAAATTAAAGTTATAAATGTACTTTATAAAGCTGATACTTTAATGAAGTAAATATGGTTGTATAAACTATCATTATTTTATTAAATAATATTTTAAAAAATTACAGCATGATGAAAAACATGTTTATGAATAAGTGTGTTTCCCATATATGTTACTATAGTTTACATTTAAAATTAGAAACTCTGGAAAGATAATGAATTACTATAATGCAAAATATAAAAAACCAAGTGATTCTCTTTATACATATTTACATTGAGTGTGTATGTGAATATATAAATATTTAGAACTTTGTGTGTATAATGGAGGCTTAAGAGCATTCACGAATGATAAACTATTCATTAACTTTTTGCTCAATGTTTTGTTGTGCATACGTTTAGTTCAGTAGAAGAGCAAAAAGTTATTGAATCAATTTCAGTAAAGGAAAGTATTATTTGAATGAAAACTTGTGCTCTGTCTTTACCTTGATATAAATAAGCATCTAGTCATACGAGTGTATTTTTAGCCTGCTGAATTCTTGGACTCATTAAGCATTTCCTATTGCATGATTTATAATTCACCAAGAAGCTCATATCATATATAAACATGAAAGCACTAATTACATTCATAGTAAATTATTGCAAAAGTGTTTACTATATAAGCATACAATGTCTGAAAGAACATTTTACTAAATATTAGAAGGCAATAATTTCAGTTATCCAGAACACTCTGAATTCAAATACGGCATGTTTACATCCATCTTCTTTAGTTGACAAATCAATAAAAGTTATAAGATTTATTATGAATTGTAAATATCCAACACACTTTTGTCAGTTTATTTTTTAGAACTTGTACATTGCTTTGAGTATTTCGTACAGTGGAATGTAACAGAATTCAAAACATCTTTGAATCAAAGTTCAACCTGCATCTTCTGATGCTCCTCAATTGACTTTTTAAACAAATAATCATTTGATTATCATTTCTATATTTTGGAAAAATCAAGAGAAAAAACATATTTTTTTAGGATTTTATTGTCATTATAAAATGATTTGGATATATATATATATTGACAAACTTAATCTTTTATAAACAAAGGCAAAACTCCCCATACAGTAGTGCCACCCTGTGCAAAATAGAGTAATCAATGGATGGATGAGTAGGCACTAGATAGGGATTTTATGCACAAGCCTTCTGGCATCCATTGATTACTCTGTTTGGCACAGGGTGGCATTACTGTATGGGGAGTTTTGCCTTTGTTTACAACAAATTATGTGCTAGTATAGAGATGGTGATCATGTGATGTTTGATGGTTTAACATTAATCTTTTATAATTGTAACAGTCATCAATTCTTTGAAAAATGAGCACATATATGTTTAAGTCAATTTTATAAAACAAAAAGATATTTATTTATATTAAAGCTACTTCATGTACATACCATGATAGTTTTGATTTTCAATGAAAATTATGTTAGTTTGAAATAAGCTATATAATAACATATATATGCATCTCTTATCACAGCTATAATTTTGAAATAGTAATCAGAACTATTATTATGTAGAACTTAGTTTACACTAATATGAGATTGATCTATCAACATGCTGCAAATTTATAAAAAAGTCTAAATAATCTTTAGCCAATTAACTAAGTTTTTATCTCAACTACTCAATTTTTTGACACTTAAGTTTGTAGAATATATATATATGATTATAAAATATAGTAGTATATTAAGTCAAGTGTACATGGAATAATTCTGGAGGTGTGCATGTATATTTAAGTAAGTAATAAAACTTTGTTTATATAATAATTAATTATAAACTTAAGATCAAGATGATAGTCAATTGTCATTAATATGTCAAGCTAGGTTGTAGATATCTTATACCAACATTGTCAAAAGTGCAACAAAAATAGATAAGATAGTGTTAAATAATAAAACATTAATTTGTATAATTTATTATTATATTGCTTGGCTTTATTAGTAGCAATTTAAAAGAAAAGATAATAATCAAATTATTAAACAATTAAATTTTAGCAAATAATATATATAGATGATATATTTTTGGGATTCATCTTTGTATGATTTTTATTATAAATATATCGAATTTCAGCTTGATTGTGCAAGTCAACAACTGGGTGATGAATAGAATATTATAAAAATAGTTATAGAGGCATTGTTAACATTGATTTATAAACTGTTAAAGTTTTCCATTAGTAGGAAAAAAAACAATATAAAATTGAAAAATGGAATATCAGCAACTTTTCAAATTACTGTATTTTTAAAAAGTATTTTCCAAGTAGGAGGAAGTTTGTATTTGTTACTGTTTGTTGATACAATTTGCTCATTTTAGTATCACAGTGACTTCATTGATCTTACATTGGTGAAGAATGTCACATCTGGGTAGAATCCAGGTATTAGAGAAATCAATATTGTGACCTCAATCCATATTATAGAATAAGAGTGCTGCTATTGATGAACATTGCTTAAGTACATTAACATATTCATCTTTTTTACTGCTGATATGATTATTAGTCATACCTACATAAGAAGCTTTACAAATGTCATGAAATTTCATAAATTCCATGAGCTTCAAGAGAGAATGAATTTGTAGGTTTGGATAAAATCTGACTAATTTTTTTATAGGTACTATACATCAATTTTATATTGTAGAATTACAGAATATGTCCATTATTATAAGTGGTTTATTTTATATAAGGAATACAAATCCTTATAGTTGTTTTTTTTGTTTTTATATTGATTGCTTTGGGTTTGAACTAAGGCTGTGTGTGTAATTTTATTATTACAACCATTAGCTAATAAAACATTAATTACATGATTTATTTCTTCTTTCAGGTATAATTTGTCTAAAGGATTACATTTCTGTAACTGAAAGACTTTTGGTTACAGGAATGACTTGAGTTGGATGATGTAATGAGAATTGTAGGTATCTGTTTGTGCATGTAAATTTTCTGAAGATTGAAAATCATAAAAAACTTAAACAGTTTTTAGTGATAAGTACATCAAGAAAGGGAAGTTTCCTATCAGAATCTGAAGGCATTGCAAATTTAATATGAAGATAGATATCTTTTATGTGTGAGAAAAATATATAATTTATTTTTACCATGTTGCCAGAAGATAAATGTACCATTTATATATCTGAGATACATAAGAGCTTTTAAATGTGCTGATTCTAAAGTATGTGTTTACTTTTGAGATAGATGCGACCCTTGGAGTAACAAAAGTTTATTTATAATGTTGTTTATTGTGTACAAAAGGTGTTTTTAATTAAAGGAGATTTGAATCCAGACTTTCAAACTCCCTACAGTCATCATCTTTATCCAATATAACCAATACACATGACTATATACATGTGAAAAAGATAAATTATCTCCAATATATGTATTTCATGCTGAACCAGCACTCATCAGTTGGTCTGGATTATTATCTCCCATATATATATATATATATATATATATATATATATATATATATATATATATATATATATATATATATATATATGTAATCAGTGCTTGGTTTATATTAAGATAGCAAATCTACACACTTTAATGGACAGGCTTCAATCCTCTCCACTATCCAATGCTTCAGCCATCAATATCACTAAAAATCTGATGATGCAATGCCCAAAGCTCTTTATGATGCCAATATTATAATCATACCCATGTTGACCTTAAGGCGGATGCTTTGAACATTCCATCAGATTTTTAGTTATATGGATGGCTGAAAAGTTGGAGAGTGGAGAGGATTGAAGCCTGTCTATTAAAGTATGTAGATTTGCTATGTTAATATAAACTGAGCACTGATTGTATATGTGTACATAATGACCTAGACCAACTGATGAGTGCTGGTTCAGCATGATATATATATATATATATATCTTATAATATAAGAATTAATTAAAATTTACAATGTAGTTCTAAAAGTGGGATTCTAAAGTAAACTATTAAGAAAGTGCAAGTTATGCCACATCACTATCAATGATGATCTAGAAGTATTATTTAATTTTCATATTTTGTTATTAATTATTCTTCTTATCTTAATTGCAAAGAATATATATATATATATTAAAGTTTCTACATGTCTCCAAAAAGATTTAACAAGATTTTCTCTATAAGAGTTATTAAATATTATTAACTACAATTTTTAAACAGTACATATGTGGATGTGCATATTGTTTGTGAATATATACATATTGTATAGAATGTGAAACAGGGAAATTCTGAGACAATGTAGTTATTAAATGTAATCAGTTATTTTGCTTTACATTATCATCCATTCACCAACTGCAGGTGAATATGGTATCAATTTTGACTGCTCTCTGAATTCTTATTATCATGGCAGGTATGAACAATGAGGTTTGCAAGCTTCATGTTTACTCAACAAAAATATTAATGCCTCATTCTTATTTAGCCTTACAAAATCTTTACAAGATAGGAGTTCAAAGTATTTGTGGATCGTCAAACAGTAGAATATTAAAGTATACACGAATGCTTCAAAATTATTTCTTCTGAAAACTGTTTAAGGTCAAATAAGACTCAGAGCTTAATAACCTCTCCATCAAATAATATTAAAGCTTACAAATATTATGTTTCATATGAATATTTTGAAATTCTGTATGGCAAAGATTACTTATGTCTTAATAGCATTTTCATTAAATGACTTTGATGCTTGCAAACGTTATTAACCTTATTTGCAATGTTAATCAGAATTCAGAGAGCTGTTAGAATTGTTATCATCTTTGTTTATTGTAAGCAGTTGGATGATGATATAATATAAGACAATTGATTAAATGACTTAAAGATAGGATAGGAGTTTAGCATTGATTCCTAGATAGAACTAATAATTACATATAGCCTTTCTTATAAAGATTTGGTTTTATTGTAACAGAAACATTCTTGTTTTTTTTTCTTTCTAATAAAGAATAGTTAAATACTATTTTATTGGTCAGTATTGGATTTTTTAACTGAGTTGATTAGGATATGGAAATTTAAAAAGGAAAACTCCAATGCTATTGGGGAAAAATATATTTTCTTGATCCAGATTCGAACCCAGGTTATAGACATGGAAGTAGATATACTATTATTACACTACAAGACTTTCGCTTATGTATACATTTATATATTCCCATAATTGTATATATGATTACTAAAACTAAGTTTGATGTTAAATACGTTATAAAGACAAATTTTATATAATTGACATAAAGATGTATTAAAAAGTTAAGAGGTAATACAAAAACGGTGAAGTTAATGTAACATTATATACCTAATTTAATATAATTCTAATATTATTTATTCGCTTACTCGTTCTAAAAATAGATTCTTTGATCTATTCTTTTTTAATTGCCAGTATGATCAAACTGCTTGATTGTCATAAATGATAATTTGCTACTCTCAAAAGAAATCAACTACGAGTCTTCTACTGAAGAATATCTCTATTTGAAAATATCAATATTGCTATTAAATGTGGTTTATTAATCGAGTTTATTTTTCTTATAAGGGAAAATATTTATTTAACTCTGATGAATGTTAGAAATGTATTTATTATTATGCATTCAAATTTAAGTTATTCAAACTGATTTACTGTGATAAATATATATATTTGTTAATCATTATTTGTTGCTACATATAGAATTTAATTTAAAATAATAAACTTATGTAAATTTTCAAAACTCCATAATACTTTTGGCTATCAAGGTATTGTGATATATTTACACATTATAAAACAATTTGAAATAGAGTATTTGAAAAAAAAAAAACTAAAAATAAATGAATTGGCCGATTGTTTAAGTAATTTAATGACCTGCTTAACCCAATACTGAAGTATTTTAAGACGCTATACTTTGCCCAAGTTTTGTAATAAATGCATCATTCTAATTAGAAACCCTTAAGTTTATTTTCCTTATTATGTTTTGTGAAGTTTTATTAAAAGAAAATAATTGTTAATGTACAATTAATAGGGCAACAGTACTGCAATAGCTTACCATGTCTATAATCTGGTTTTGAAAAATAGTTATTTGAAGTCTTTCCCCTGATATGGGCTGCTTTATTTTTACACCACACATATATATGTATATGATGGCGTGTTTATGTCGCTGGGGTTTTTTTTAAATCAAAACACTTTTTGAATTAATCAGATATATTTTATAGAAAATCATTTTTATATTAGTTTTTTTCATAAGCTATAAAGGAAGCCATTTGTTTAAAAAAATCGTCGTAGTTTTATTCTTCTAAGCAGACGTGTCTGAAAGCGAGGTTCACTCTCCACTATCATGATGTTATTGAAATATCACAATCATTTATATATATTAAATACAGCAATAATAATTAGGATCATATTCAGGACAAGCCATCTACTGATTATTTTAATGAATAGTTTTCTACCTATTTTTAACATGCAAAATATGCTCCTAAAAACATTTGAGGTCTTTTATATATATAAATGTTTATATGGGGTGCATTCCGTTTCAGTTATAAGAAAAGTTAGTTCTATGCATTACTTTATCTAATAAATATCTGGTAGTAGTTTGAACCTTAAAAGAATTGTACGTAGATAAATGCTCTCGAAAAAATACAAAGTATTATATAATATATATTTTCCAAAATTCAAAAATCTTGTGCATAAATGTGTGGAGTTTATAAACATTTTCAGAATCAAAATGTTCTACATATATATTTAAGGACGCCACAATTTACTATATATAAATTGATATATACGCACAGTATATATCCATCATTCATTGTTAATAAAATTGTATTTTAAAAATTGAAATATATTTTATCTATTAACGCGATTATTATTATTAAAACTAATCTATCAATTAGAAAAATAAATGTCAATTGTTAATTTTTATTCCAACTATTTCTAGATGGTTTTGATTCTCATTATGAGGTATGTGTGTCTTCAGGGATACAAAATAGAATAGGGGCGGGTATGTCAAAAAAGTTGAATAATGTTGGAAAATGCACATTCGTTTAAATTCAGTGTATCTTTTCCCGTTTTGAATATATATTTACCGTGTTCGCATTATTATTCCACTGCTTTTTAATCTTATTATTGAGATATTTATTAACAGTTATGACATATAAATTTGAAATATCAACTATATTAATTGCAAACATATTGCTAATATGATGATTACAATGTATAAAAATGGCTTACCAAGGAGTACCCAAATGAAAAATGTTTGAAAACCACTGTTCCAATGCAATGCTTATTGATGTTGCCAAAGACACAGTTAACAGTTTTTAAACTGGAATTTTGATAACATGGAACAAAATACTTTGATCAAATATGTCATTTCAATATATATACATTTATGATATAGAAATAAATTTAATACTTTGAAAATTTTATTTCTTTTCTCTTTATAACATAAAAGCAAGGTTTTTATTGATTTTAATTGATTTTTTTTTTCTGTCTTTTTTGCTTTGAAAATATATTTTTAGAAGTCTATTGATTTTTTTTTTTTTTTTTTGGAGTTTTGTTTTTAGTAATTATATATACATATATAAAATCATACAAAACTTGTACGGTTCAAGTTAATATGAAAAGGTTAAATATATTACAATAAGACTCAAAAGTACTGAGCTAACTTTTGACAGGTTGCTGACAGAATCACAGTGCTTTGGAGTCTTATTGTGTTATATTTACCTTTTCATATTAACTTGAACAGTACTTGACTTGTATAATTACATATTCTATTTTAGTGTATGTATAAATACTATCACATAATTATTTATTTGCATTTTAAAATATATTTTTCAAAGCAGATAACTATTATTATACACAATATATATAAAACAAATAATTTTGTATCTTTTTTTAATATCTGTTTAATTTATTATTATAAAATGTTTTGTCAATTCTATCCAGAAGTCATCCTTATTTACACAATTCTTTTTTCAATTATAGCATTTTAATTTTTTAATTGTCTTTAGTTAGCAATGTTCTGATGAGAAAGTAGATGTTTGTCTGATGTTGATATTAGGTAAAGTGATTAGAATATTTCACATTAAATAAAACAAGCACAGATAAAAGAATAATATGAATATTATTATTTATATAAAGTATCTAGCTTATTTATTGGTTAAATCGCAGATGTAGTTACTGATTTATATAATATTCAATAATACTCATTTTAATTTATCTCTAAGGAAGAGTCAAAAAATGTCAAATGGTATTTAGGTTTGTAATGAACAATGCATTTTTTATTTTTTGTATAGACCATATAAAAAATAAAAATAATGAAAGTAAAATAGAAGTAACATATATAAACACATACACAAATCTATTAAAATATATGTTTCATTAAGACCAAAAGAAGAAAGAAATTAGACCAGGAATCCAAAATGAAACTACAAATGTGTGGTAATCGATATTTTATCTTAATTTTTATTATGCAGTGGTTTTGGTGCATTATTTTCTCTTAAAAAAAGTTTTTATTTGAAAAACTGTTATTAGCATGCAATCCTTTTCTATAACTAATTAGTGGTAGCTACTAGAAAATTGTATACATGCATTTAAAAATACTTACTGCTAAGAACTAATACATTAAATAATGATGAAATAAAATAATATAGATTTTAAATTAATAAATGTTAAAGTAAATTATTTGATTATAAAGGAAACATTTTCCAAGATAATTAAAAATTATTTTCTTATTCCTCCTTTTGTGTGTGTGTGTGTTTTTTAAGAAAAAAAAATCTATAAGATAGATAAAATAATTTGCTTTCTAGGAAATTCCAAATTCAACGTCAAATCTATATCATCTAAAAACATTTACTGTTATACTCATATACTAATTCACCATCTACTATTATTGTTCTAAAGTTATATGAAATTTTTATAGTCCTTCTAAATTTTACACTGAATTATCCAAAACGTTTAAATTAATTTAATATATATTTATATTAGCAAATTATTTTTTTCAGGTATTCCAATATAAATCAATTTTGTAAATATAAATATTTATTGGAAAAAATTATATCAGTGTTTTACTTGTAATATTTTGCAATGCTCAGCGCATTATGAAATACAAAAAAATCAAGTTTAGAATAATTAAATTTATTTTTTTTATTAATCTCTAATAATTTTATTTAGTATTTTTTGAAATGTGGATAACCAAAATCGCAGATATGGAAATCAAGAATATAGTTGGAACCATTTATTTTGTATGTTAATTTTTCATATCAGTGACTTATCTTTAAAATTTTATTAGAGGGAAGAAAAACAGAGACAGGCTAAGGAAATGATATATAAAAAAAGATCTGACAAGAAGGAAGGATCTATCAGAGGCATTTGTGAATAATGATATATAGAAGAGAAAAATGTGGGAGGCTTTGATCTGAAGATATCCTCTCAAATGAGGAATCCTATAGAAGATATAATTTGAAATACAAATATAATTCATATCCTTAGAATTTAAATGTAATTATAGGGGGTTTGAATGCAGACTTTCAATCTCTGTTCAGCTATTTATCTCATACAACGGATGCACATGACCACACATGTGAAAAATATAAATGATATTCATGCTGAACTAGCACTCATCTATTAATCCAGATCATCATCTCTCACTGATATGTAATCAGGGTTCAGTTTATATTAAGATAGCAAATCTTCAAACCAGTTGGAGAGTGGAATACATTGAAGCCTGTCCATTTAAGTTTGAAGATTTTCTATTTTAATATAAACCAAGCACTGATTATATATGTGTGTGGGGGTGATTACGATTATGATCAATGGATAAGTGCTGGCTCAACACAAAATAAGTATATTGGAGATCATTTATCTTTTTCACATGTGGCTGCCATGTGTATTGGTTATATGAGATAAAATATACAGTTGAAGGGAGATTGATAAATGATATAATTGAAAAAAAATATTTGTATACCTATACTGATTAATTTTGAATCAAAGAACACATTTTAAGCAGTAGACCTTATTTTGTAGAACTTCTAATTTAAATGTTTTTCAACTGATTTTATTATAATCTTTTATAATTAAAATTTTAATAACTATGTTTTGCTAAGATGATAGAAATAGAATTTCAGATTATTCAACTACATTTATTCGCTTTCACTATTTATATAGTTAAATTTTAATCCAATGGAAAAAGTTCTAAAAATCAAGGCTTGCTTTCTTAAGATAAGCTTTTCAATTAAGTCAGTAAAGTCCTGTGTCCAATTCTGTAATTCTATTAATGAATAATTTACTTTTACCAATTTATCCGATCATTTTATACTTAGAATGACTATATATGTGTTAATGATTTCTAGAGTTTATAATATCATAAAAATAATGAAAAGTCGTATTTTATTAAGACTAAATTTCATTTTCATAACTTTTGAGTGCAAAATAGTAGTCAAATTTGTTTACAGATATTATTCCTACTCTTATTAATAATCTTTCGCTGTTACTTAAAGGAATATCAGAAATCATTATGCTATAATTTGTTATCATTATCAATAAATAAATGGCAAGATTCTAAACTACACAAGGTTTTAAATTTATGAGTATTTAATAAAATAAAGATTTTAATCTAAATATAATTTTTCTCAAAATACTTGACAGTTTAATTTTATCCTGATTGACATTTTTTTGTGTTGAAAGCTTTTTATTGATTGATGAATCTTATCCTGAAGATAGTTTTTAATTTATCTTCATTAAGATATTAGATTTCATTCCAAGCTTCGCACAGGATTATCATTTTTAGTCCATTAGAATATATTTACTTTAAAATGGCTATAAAGACTTCATTATTGAAATTTTAGTATTAATTATATTTTTTAGACATTTCACATACTTTTCAAACACATATATGTATATATTTCAAGTTTTAAAAATGCTATAGTCATCAAATACATGTATATAGATTAATGTAAAATAATACTTATACAGAGTTTAAATATAAAATTTTAATAACCTAATTGAACTGAATTTGCTTTTGACGTTTTACATCATGATTATGAATATGACGCGAAAAAGTCGAAAGTGAACTCGGTACAATTATGTTATTAAAATTTTATACAGTATTTAAATTCTGTATAAGTATTATTTTACATTAATATCTAGAATGGCAGAGTATGTAATTGTATATATTGATTGTGTGATATGAAAATGATTCTGATGAGTTCTTGTATAATCTTTGGCTGAAGGCAAATTGGATGGACTAGGTAGCAGGCTCTCAACTAAATTCTAATCCTTGCTAACAGCTAGTCGAACTTTAAATTTCTTGCTACACTTCTGATGGAAGTATTTAATAAAACAGTTGATTATCATTGGCAGTAATTAGTTATTGTTTACAATATTTACAAAGTAATCTGATACTATAGTATAAATATATACACTTTATCATTGATGGTGAAACTTTTTGTTGATTCTTGTGGTTGTTTAGGTATGTATCCATGCCTATACTCTGTATACATAATTTGCAGTTACACTATGACAATAAATCCAACTGATCAGATTGTTTATTATTGTGCTTTTCTCTTCAATTGTTTATATCATATCTATTTATCAGAACAAAAAAATACCCAGACCACTCTTTCTCGTCATATATATAGTCTAATGGGTCACATTTGAGATGTAAAAGAATATCTATGCAGGTGTGGAGATTTCAGAGTTTTGGGTTTCTATCTCATCTGGTGAGTGTATGACTTCAATGAAATACATGAATAGTGAGCGATGATAGTCAGAATGTTTATATTAGTAGATAGTTATGATAAAATGGAGTGTAAGAAGGGTTCATACTGATAAACGTTTGAACAATCTCTCTTTTTTTTACAAAGTATTGCTAATTATTTCATATATGCATACTGGTAGGATATTCTCTACCTCATGTTATAATATGGAAAGAAGTTATCCTCACTTTATATAAGAGTGTAATCATAGTAATAGTGGATAGTCATAATATAATGACCATTCCTAATTATATTTACATGTATGTGTGTCTTATTAAAATTAATTAAATATTTTTGATTGCATAACTCAGTGAAGTCATTAAGGAAAGTTTTCTAGGTAAATGAAGCTTTTTTCTATACGCAATGGGTAAACAGTTTAAATGTTAACAACCATTGATTAGCTAGAAAATATCTGGCAGTAAAGATAAAGATAGAAAATATACAGTTTACTACATTTTTTATTGTTGATTTTTTTTTATTCAGGTACCTGCTTTTTTTCCTCCATTATAATTTAACTATTCACAAGTGTGTACATTGCACTTAGCATCTAATAATATATTTCCATATGCAAATTTGTTTGGTAGAAAATTTTATAATGAAATAGTTTTGCATCCTTCTTTATATGCTTCAAAAGTATCTAAATCTCACCGAATGCATATATAAAAAATAATTTTGATATATAATAATAAATTATTTCCATTGTTATTTTTTATAATGTAAAAATCCTTTTAATACTAATTATGAGCTCCATATCTTCATATAATTTCTCACCATGATAAAAATGGCACATATAAGATATAAAATGCCAGGATCAGTTTCCAACTAGAAAAAGTAATAGAATTAGAACAATGAATGGAAACTGCACTCAGACTATCACTTTGATACTGGAGAGTCACATGACCTCCAAACAATTGTTTTTATCATTATACTTTTATTAGCTCATTTTTTTACTTTATATTTATTAATATTGTATTTTTTTTTATCTTCTACAACTCTAATTTTTAGTTCTTTTGTTACTTTTATAAAATTCTTCTATTTAATATTTTTTTATTGATTTGTTGAAGGTTAGTTGGGATTTATTGGTTTAAAATTGTAAATTATATCTAGATTTAAATGCTTGTAGGTGTTCTTTAGGCATAGCATTTGATGGCATTTATAGTTGAGTTTTTTTAATACATATATAATTATAATTTATTGATTTTAAATATATTATATATGTGAAAGTAGATAATTAAAAGCAAAAATTGCTGCAATAAAAAATATTGGCTATCGAGCCATTCTTTCTCTTAAAGACTATGAATTAATAAATTTTACACAGATGCTCCATTTTGTCATATCAAAAACGTGAATGATAAGCAATATAAAATGGTAATCTTTTTCTGTTTAGCTAATATTCATGCATTTGATTAATATTAGAATGCATTGAATCTATTAAAAAATTTACTATGGTTTTTTTTCTACTTAGTTATTAATACACAAATTTTCCAATATATTTGTACATCGATACATAGGCCATATGATTTCTATATCTATATTTGAAAAAGAAAAATCCTTAATTTTGTTCCTTTTTTACTAAATGAAATCATTTACTTTTTATTTTACATAGACCATAACTATGATGACATCATAAATATATTTTAATTCTTTGGGTTTTTTTTGTTTGTTTTTTTAATTAGAAACACTATATTTACCATAATTTTGAAAGACTTAAAAACATGCACCTATATTAATATTATTAAGGGCTAACAAGTCATTTTCAATTCCTGAAAATTGTATGAATGACATTTTGCTCATTCATAAAATTTTCATTATAATAAATACTTAATAGTACAAAGAGACATAAGCATGTAATACATCAATGACTAATTGTGCATTATGACATACTCATGATTTATACCACAAATTACCATGACTTTGAAAGTTTATTCATTATTAGCTTATCATGTTAAAACTTTTGGATAGTTTGATTGATGTAAATGATCACTTTATATTACAGATATTGAATGAAATAATTAACCATTTATTTTATATATATATACATGTATATAACATTCTGTGAGCAACTAGGATGTATTTTTAACAAGGTTTCATTAGTGTGACCATATCTTAATTTGGCTTTTCATTAGTTATCTAAATAGAGTTTTACTGTTTTTAATTTGTATGATTTTTATTTTAATCCAAATATAATTCTTTAAATATTTTTTCTTATGTTATACATAGAAAACTTGGATTATTATGATAATGTTAAACAGAATTATAATTTTTACTTGATGAGATTGTGTCTGGAAAACTGTCTTAAATAGTGGATATAATAAAAAGAAATCACATAAATAATTAGGATATATATATAAATTTATTTACTAATAACTTGCCAAAATAACATTTAGGATTTAGCAGAACTAATTCCGAAATGAGGCTTGTGAAACTATAATTTTGGATGGCAGTGTACTTCTTGGCTTTTGAATGGTTGAATGAAATGAGAATATAGTGATATTAGCTTGTGTGATATATAAATTTATAAAACTTTTTTTTTTATTATGACATATGATAATAAATAAAGGAAATTGTATTTTCTATTTTCTTTATTGTTTTGATCTCAAACTAATGTCACAATCAATATTGTCAAAACATAATTAATTACATTGAAAAATGAGACCAAGGTCTCGTGATGTTTTGTTCTTTTTCTTTATAGTTATGATTGACAATATTGTCTTAAGATTAAAACAATTATCCAGATATTAGATGGTGCAATCTACCTGAAACATCATTATAATGTTAATATTAACAATCAGCAAGTGTTTGGATGGATGAATCTGAAATATATGTTCACATATATGTACTCACACACATAAGAAAGAATTCTACAAAATAAAAACTCTGTAAAATTTATTTGTTAATCATAAGTATACACATTGCAATAAACAACATAATAAATTTAACTCAACTATCATTTTATATTTATTAAGCAAAATACCTTTTTTCATAATATGTAGTTAATAACTCGTACGTTGATGACTTTTCAATATTTTTAAATTATATTTTGAATCTAGAAAGTCTCTATCGGTTTGAAAGATTTTCACAAGTATATATAAAATCAAATAATTTATGAAATGAACATTTTAGAATATACACTCATTTATCATAATTATAAATATTGTGAATGATAACTCAAATTTTTATCTAACTTGCAATTAGTATGATTGTATAAGTTTGTCTCTGTAGATAAACATTTATTCTCAGGCATGTGTGAATGTCTGTATGACTGGATATTCATTAATTAGAATGTTTTTTTCACAGATATAAAGATTCATGTATAGTGAGTGCATCTATCTATAAACTTAATTTAAACAGAGCAAATTCATATAATATGTAAACCCTACATTAAAAATCTAATCTATTGAATGAGGCGTTATTGTTTTATTGAACTTCGATGTGTTCATTCATTAAGTCTATTTACTAATTCAGATATAAATGATAAGGCATCTGATTATTATTATTATTTTTTAAATGTTATGGTTCTTAGTTATAATTTTTTTAGTGGGTCAGATTTATTTACAATTTTATTTATTTATTTAATTTTTTAAAATCACCAATTATCTAGTATATAAATGACAAAACAGCATAATAAGAGAGTGAAAGTATTTGATAATTTAAAAATCAGATTTTGACCTCATTAGTTGATTGTGGCATATAACATAGTTGCTGATTGCAGGTTATTTTTTTTTATATGCAACGAACCTTTTATTCGCCCAGTGCTTCCAGATTTTAGTTGATAAAAAAAATGCATGTAACAGTTAATGCTCAAATGTGATGTTTGAAGACAATTCCATGAATTTTTGATGAAAAGAAAAATGGTAAAATTTTTGATATGTTGAGTTAATTTAACATTTGTTAATCTGAAAAGAGAATGTCTGAAAAACATTTAGCCAGTAACTCTTTAAAATTTAAGTAATTTATTCCTTTTTTTTTTATTATTATGATAAATTTATTTTAAAAAATATAGATAAAATGGACTTTTTTATATTATTAAAAACCCTCGTTATTGTAAGAATAATAAATACATAATTATTAAATAATATAGATTTTTAAAGAAGGCAATGAGAAAAATAATGTACAGTAGTTTTTACTTTTGTGATGTGATTTTGTGTTTATTTTCTTAAATACATATATATATATCAATCCTATTTACTGGGTTATTAATTATTATATGTATATATGATAAAATATCATTTATCAGAATTTAATTTAAAATATTCAAATATTATAATCAAACAATTATAATATTAACCGTCATACGTTAAGATTGGTTATTGATCAAAAATAAAATAAAAAAATCTATGTGAAAAACAGATTGATCTTATTTTTTTATATAATGTTAGTGGAATAATAATTGATCGATAATATACTTAATATATTCCACTTAAAGGTTACTAGTTTAGGTTTTAATTAATATTCTTTATATATGTGTGTGAAATCTGATCTAAGTTTTAAGCATTAATAACAATAATTGAATGGTTTTATAACTCAGGAGTTCATAAGATTTTCAAGCACCTGAAGTAATAGGAGTGAACATAATCCATCTATTCTGAGCACTGAAGACTTCTGTTCTACCACTGCGTCAAATCACTCGGGGCTTCTAATGAATGATATATATATATATACTAACTGTGTGGTTTAATTTGGCAAAGAGTGACAGATTTAGAAGATAAACATTCCCGAATTACAACTCAAATTGTCACATGATTCTTGAACAATAAATTAATTATTTGTTTTCATATACATCAGTCAATTAAATATGTTTTAATACAGAAACAGTTTGAAAAACAAAATGTATATTGATTATGAGTACACTTCTTTTTATAGATCGATATCTGATTTTTTTAATTGAGCAAAAAATTACGCCATTTTTGCTTGATCTTGTACTATTAAATATTATTATATTATACGATTTTAAATAGTTACTGGCTTAAAAAAGTATTGGTTACTGCAAAAGATTTGGTTGAGTTTAAAGATTACTTAGATGAAACTATGTAAAAAAAATGAACAAGATCTTTTAGACTATATTTCCTAATATAAATGTAAAATCAGATTAAAATTATTATATAATTGTGCAGTCTGATGGTAATGGATGTAAATTAACTGAAGATGGATTATAGATTTTTTTTTTTTAAAAATATGTATTTATTTTTTTCCTATTTAAATATATATATATATTTTAGTATTTAATTTATTGCTAGTGGATAATTATTTGTAAATAAAAATATTTAGCAATATTAAATAATCAGAATTATTATTTGAAACTATATCAATATATATATATGTGTGTGTATGTATAATGTCAAATTACTATGTGTATTTAAAATATGATTTAACTAACTTTTAAATAGTATAATTTGCTTAACTTCATTATTGTAGTTCTAATCTCAAATCTGACTCCCACCCCAATCTTAGCTGTAATAATGAGCCTAGGAGAAAACTACAGAAAAGAAGATAATTAAGTTTATTGTTTAAAGTAATATTTTCGTACATATAATATATACACACTTTTTGAATTAAAAAGATGCTTGGTTTGTATTTATTGTTATGAATACTGCGTATACAAACAATAAGGGTGTTCTTTAAATTCAGGAGTAGAGACCTATATATATGTAAACTAATATATCTGAACTAGGATGAACTAATTCTAATAATGCTTTGTCATAGAAAATTAATCAAAGAAAAATATTATAAAATTTAATCAAGTACTTGTAATACAGAGTTGCTATAGCAAGTTAATTATAACGTTTAAAGAAGATTCATACTTAATCAGCCACAACTGGTTTGTAAACAGATTACGTGATGATGGTTATCGATACGTTTGCTTATTGTAACAAGTTTCTTTAAAAAAATTTCAACGACTGCATTGCAAAATAACTGTCAATATGCTACAGATTTATAACATCATGAATTGTATGTTGACTGGATAAAATATAAAATTCTTTGAATTTAAAATAACGTGAGAATACTGAGTGAATTCTGCAAATGAAAGCTGTTTATTGCTTTGTTGATCTTATTATTTTTTTATGTGATTCTGGATTTAAAAAACACCCTAGTTCTATGGTCAATTTTTCTAAATTATGTTAACGTGTTTTAGCCACACACGCACACACACACATATAATTTGCTTTAGAGCTGTGAAAATATTCTGAAATATGTTAAATATATGATTTTTTTAAAAGTTCATTAATATTTAATGAATAACAGTTAATTAGATAAACATTCTAAAATTTAGTAAAAAAAAAAAAAAATTAAAGTTGATTAGTAATAATGTGTTATTAACGTATATATTTAATTCAAACTATAACATTATTTTTAGATATTTAAACTAAATAATAATGAAATATATATATATCACCATTCACAAGTGATTATTATTTAAAATAAAATATTTTATATGAGCAATTACTTTAACTGAATTATTTCTTTATTTTTCATAAGAAATTATATATGTATGTATTTCATTATTTAGTATCTGTATCTTCACTTTTGTTGGTTGTTATTTTCAATCATGTAAGAATGTTTATTCTATAGTAACATTATAAGATTTTGTTCATTTTTATTACAAAATATTTTCCCAATAAGTATGACTAAGTATTTATTGTACGAGCATTTAATCTAAAATGTAAATACAGTAATTTATATTTTTTTGAAAGAAGATAAATTGTTGTGAATGTTTGCTTTAAAAAAAAAAAAATTGTAATTTATGTTAAATATTTTATCAAATGTTACTGTAATTACATTTTAAACTATTTCTTATTTGGTGGTGGTGGTTTTTTTTTTTTTTTAATTATCTAACGAATTCGGACTTGTAGGGCATAGCACCATAATTAAATGAAATTGTTGCAAGCAATGGAAAAACAAACAAATAAAAAAGATTCCTATAACCACAACCATTTTTAATAATAAAAATAATTTTTCAAAATAATAAATGTGCTTTTGTGTGTTTTTTAATATATAAATTTGTTATCAAGTAAATTAAAATTTATGTATAATATTGAACTGACAAACACTCTCTAATCATATGATCAATCCACCAAAAATCTCTAATAAATTATTGTAATTTTTGATACCTGCTTTCATACATTGTGACAATCCAATGACATAAATACAGTCACTCTTCTACTTATGTGAATTCAATTTAAATCTGAACTTACATAAATAATTTCTAACAATGTGCTGTATGAATTTAACCCTTCAGGAATACTCTCTTTCTAAACATAGGATAAAGTCTTTTGAAAAGATGAGTCCACTTTAACTTATCAACCAAAGCATATATGTATAGGCAAATCTTATGCATTTAGAAATGTGAGCATAAAAATCTTAATCACTTTTAATTCCAATTGATGTTTGCAAATTTTTTACAATTTACTGCACATGAGTATTAGATGTAATATTAAACATTTATAACAAGTTAGTTATTTATATAGCTTTATGTTTTTAATTTGTAACAATCATTAAGGAATCATTTTTTAAAACAGTCATTAACGTAATACAGAGAGTGTACCAATAGACACTGTCTGAATATTCTAGCTCTTCACTGAGGTGAACCATAAGCTCGAAACCAATTGGTCTGGAGATAGGAATGTTCTGGATAGAGATTTTAAATATTTTTTCATACCAAGAGCTTGTTTGAGCTATTGGTATGCTCTCTGTATTACATTTTTATAAATACAAGCTTATAAAAGTAATGTCACGTTATATATGACTTGCTTTTTTGATTATTATAATTTTATTTTTAAATCTTTAGCTATGCTGAGGCTTTTAAAATATGGTATATCTGAATTTGTTCAGTCCCATATAGCTATTTAAGTTAGATAGCTGGATTTAAAGACATTTTCATGTCCAAAAATTTCAGAGTTTCTCCTTAAATATTATGTATGAAATAAGTGCTGGGTTTTGAATTGATGTTTTAGATCTAGTGTCTGAATATTCTAGCTCTTCACTGAGGTCTGGAGATAAGAATGTTCTGGATAGAGATTTTAAATATTTTCTCTTATTGCATTTATCAATTAAGAGCTTGTTTGAGCTATTGGTATGCTCTCTGTATTACATTTTTGTAAATACGAGCTCATAAAAGCAATGTCACTGTATTTATGATTTGCTTTATTGATAATTAGTCATTAAGACATAGTAAAAGGAATTAAAAGTGATTAATTAACATCTTCATGTTTTCATTTCCAAATACTTAAGATTTGTTTAGGTTAAAAGGGTGGGGTGGATTCATCTTATTTCTTCAAAAGACTTTATCTTGTATTTAGGAAGGAGAGTATTCTTGAAATGTTTAAATCTATATAGTGCTTAACTTGTTATATATGTTTAATATTACATCTAATACTGACATGCAATAAATTGTAAAAATTTTTGCAAATGTCAATCATTAATTATGATGTAGTAAATGGAATTAAAAGTGATTAATCACACTGTCATAGGTTAAAAAGTTATGGTGGTCTCATCTTTTCAAAAGACTTCCTCTTGTGTTTGTAAAGGAGAGTATTCCTAAAGTGTTTAAGTGTATATAGTACACGTGGAGGGGAGTGATTCCCTAATGATTGTTATAGATTAAAACAGTGCTATATAAATAAATAACTCACTATAAATAATTTCTGCATATGTAAATTACAAAAAATTAAAAAACATGATGAACAATCCTTAATTCTCCTGTATTGCATGCTTCAGAAATGTGATATATTGGACTTTTTATTTTTAGTTGTTTAAAAATATTTTCATATTATGTACCATCTACTTCAGGAGAAAAATCAACTTTCATGAAAATTATGGGACAAAATTAGTATATAAATAGATCATTTTATGTATCATTATCTTCTCTCTATGCAAGAAGTCTAAAGAATTTGCTATAATCACCTATATGCTTATACATACTTTAATAGGTAATTCAGAGTATAGTCTGGAGGAATTCAAATATTAACTTAATTCAAAAATTTTAAATAAGGCTTAAAATATTTTGTATTATGATGTATAAAAATAAAATCTATAAACGTGTACCCTTTTAATATGTTATTTATTTTAAAAGTTATTAAGAAATAGCCATGATCGGAGGTGAATTTCCTTCTATACATAAAATATAATTAATGAATATCTTTAAAAATGTCAAAGTAAAATTAAAAATACATAAAAATAAAAGTATATATTATGTTATCAGATAATTCTGAGAAATATAAAAATTAAAATAAGAATACTTAAATATAAAGTTGTACATTATGTTGACATAATTTTGTGAGCTGGTTCTAACGAATGAGAAAAAAATGCAGCAGTTCCACATACATCATATTTATAGTCTCAGCATTCATTATTCCTTTACCCACAGTTTGAAAAAGTTTTAAATGAAAAAAAATAGACATAAAATTTGGTGTCTACTTGTATGAGTACAATTTAAATCATCTTTTAGACACTTCATTATTTCACTCACTCAGATATGATTGCTTCCTCATTTCTTTAGATTTTTTTTACTATAATTTTTTTCATAACTGCAAAGTTTTTATTAAAGTGTTTCTGTTTAATCCTAAATAACATATTTATATTAAACTGTATTACATATAAATATACAAACCTTCAAGATTCTACTATTACCCATGGTTTCAGAGAATGACAAAAAAGCCTGGAACCAAATGCCAACAGATATGAAGGATATCTAAATATATAAAGTTATAACTTATTGACAGGTATTTAAAAAAACATGAAAAAATCATTCTGTTACAAATTTTCACAGTACAGTCAAGGGCTGGTTCAGTTGACTAAAGAGGTGCAGAATTATTGACAGCTATTATAAAATTTAATGCTTTTTTAAATAGAAAGCAATTAATTTTTATCTGGCTAAAAATATCTGAGTTTTTGCTAGTTATTAATAAAATTAAAATATGTTTTTAGATGCAATTATAAATTGACTGATCTCTTTATACAAATTTTATGCTTTACAGTACATTTTAATATAGGTAATTTCATTATACAATCAGTAATATTAAATAAAAATGGAATTATACATGATCCCCACAGACGGTCAATAAATATATACACCTACTTTATCAAAATCTAAAAAGAATAAAACTAATATATTTTTACAGCTTTTGATCTTAAAGCTTGGTTCTATCTCTATTCTTTGTTTAATTGATTATGATTTTAAATTAATGATACCATGTTTACAGGAGCTTTAGAATTAAGTTTCATCTTTAGTGACATTGTTTTATGAAAACCAAAAGCTTTACAGTAGATGGTCACTCTATTATTAATATTTTTATGACATAGAAAAAACGAGAATTTGTTTTCTACTATTTCATATTTCCATTTAAAACTTATCATTAAATAAAAAAAAATTTCACAGTTATCATTAAATCACAATATTTGTTGATTGTAATCCTTTATTTTGTGATATAAAATAGTGAAATGGTTAATAGTTCAAGAAATCTCTAGAAATTCTTATATTTCTCAAGTTTATCACTTTACGTAATCCACTAAAACCGTGATAACAATCTTTGGTGTAACCTCATAAATTCAAATAATATTTAGAACAGATAAAAAAAAAATAAGTAAATCATTGTTTCAAGCTATCCTAAAATACAAACATTGTTTGCAATAGATTAAAGATAAAGCAATAAAACCAAGTATCACTATTTTATAAATAATAATCTATGCCTGTCAAGCATTGGTGGTCGAGAGGTCAGCAACAGCTGATTTACAAGCAGCTGTCCTGGGTTAGCGGGTTCACTTCCTGGCTGATGCTATGACACATGGGAAAAAAAGATCTATGCCCACTATATAAATCACTTATAATAGAATCAAAATAATGACAAAAATTAGACAAATAAACCTTAATATTTATTATGAATCCAACCATCTGTTTATAATAACAAACACTTATACTAAAAGTTAAATGTTATTTATATTTATACTTAAATGAAATGATTCATGGATGGATGAGATAATAATTTAATCTCCCCTACAAGTCTAAAATATCAGCGATATCTAAATAAATACACCTGGGTCTTGTTTTACATGATAGATAGGTTCCTCAGAAAACATGCGCAAATGAAATTGCACAAAAATAGACATAACTTACCTTGAAAAAGGGGGAATACAGACTGATTTTTCAAAAATCATGTAAAAGCAAAGCACCAACGTAAAATTACTTTAAAATTTGTGCAAAAAATAAAATAAAATATGACAAATAAAAAATTTCAAATTTGAAAAAAATTGATAACTTTTTTTAACTATAATATTTACTTTTATTCGAAACAATATATTTTTATGCATAATTTACAGTAATTTACATTTTTTATACACATTTTAATTATTATCACTATTTGCCGTTAAACAGGTTCGTTTGCAAACTGGTAAAAAATCAGATTCTTCACAAGAGGAAATACAACTACCGCCAACATCACTCTCATGTTTTGTTAGTGGTTTTCTGGTGACAACATAATTAGTAATTAATCTAATAACTAAAAATTAAATTCCTTTTTTTGTCTTTAATTTTTTTAATTTTCAATTTTAATTGTGCCCACTGCTATTACTCACCTTTTAAAAATAAACTTGCGGACACTAAATGATTAATAATTGATTACGTTCTTTTTTAAAAAGCAAAAACAGAATGTGATTTAAAATGCAACATGCACAATGTTTGAACAAATTTACATCAAAATCTTGTAAAATTTAATGTGTGTATACATAAAATGTGGAAATCATGATTTTAATTTCATTATTGCATAAAACCTTACTATTATAAAGCACTGAAAATATTGAAATTACTAAGATGAAAGTCAAATTCTAATAATGTGCTATTACTTTCAATATGACATAAGTGTGCGGAATTTATTATTTAAAGTAATAGCATATTTTCGGAGTTCGATTTCCGGAGAAATGTGAATCACGTAACTTCAAAATCGCATTAAATAAATCCATGTAAAAAGAGACCCAGGTGTATATATAACTCAATAATTGATTTCCAATTACAACTAGATAAAATAAAAGTTATGCTAAATAACCCATCCTACTCCAATAATATCAATATGCTCATCAATTAAATTAATTTTAATATTTAATAATAGTACAAAATCAATTAACCTAGTATACTTCTCCATTTTTACCAATTTATAATACTATAAAATAAAATTATCTTATTAGATAACATTAAAATTTGATATCCAATCACATCAATATATAAAATAAATGATTAGATTTCTATTTGATGCTTATTCAAATGTTATGGACAAATCATATGCAAGTACCTTTTAGTTTAATAAAGCTAAGTTGTTAAAACTTTGGACTATAATTACCAAAACATCTACAAGATTATTCTTGTTTATTATAATCAAATATAAATATTACAATTTAATATCTAAACTGAATTTACAATTTGCATCAATGTATTTTAAATATAATTAAAGCAAATCACTCTAATTTGTAGCAAAATAAAATTTATTATTATTACCAACACCCTATCATTGACCATTTTTAAATATTTTAATTTATTGAAGACTTTTTATATGCGAGTTAGACCTTTATTATCTTAATAAAAATGACTTCTTTAATATTATCAAGTGGCTTCAGACTTTTATTACCATAACACTGCATAATATATTACAATATTTTTAGGAATCTAAGCTTGTGGTTAAGACCTGTAGAGGTCCCTACTATCGCACTTTTACACATATTCTTGAGGTTACAGCCTTAGTAAATATTACTTACATAATCAAGTAATCAACGTGCATTTAAATAAATTTATAATTACTAATTCTAAACAATAAATTTTGTGGAATTCTACAATAAGTTTCTTATTTCAATCACCATATTGTTTTCTGAATTAACTTTTATCAAAAAAATTTTGATGATTTAAATGAATCGCTTTTTTAAAAATTAATGAATTTATATACCTCTTGTTCTCTGTTTCTTTTCATCTTTGAGGATATAGAGAAATTATAAAAAAATATTAATGAGTCTGGACTTATGTACTTCATCTCTAATAAATATTCAAAACTTAAAGCTCTTAATTGTCTCATAGTATTTTTGTTGCTATATTTATAATTTTCCAGTATTCCTATACTTTTTCTTCAATTAATTGGATCTCTACTTGAATTAAAAATGTCAAATTAGGAAATAGTCTATTATGGTGGCAGATTGCCTTATTGAATATATATTAATATTTAAATCAACAAACATAGCTTAATGATCTTGATTTCATCTTTTTAAATTAGAATAAAGACAAAAATTTAAATTATTTTAGGTAATATACTCTGAACTAAACCTGATTTACATATAAAAAAGATGGAGGGAAATTTTGTAAAGTTTTATTAATATTTTTTTAAGGATTTGGGGGGGGGGGGATCTTCCATTATTATATATATTAGTTGTATAAATTATGTGTTAAGATCACCGAAAAAAGTTTAAGAAATGAGGGAACCAAAAACGTACTTAAATTTTTAAATGTACATTTGCTTGTCATAACTGTAAATATCACTTATTTGTATTAACACTTAAAAAAAGTTTCTACTGTTTTGTTAGCATTAGGAAAGCTTTGAAAAGAATTTTGAATAACTATTATTCAAACAGGCTAGTGTGTTTGTCAAGGGACTGATATAATTGATAAGAAATTTTAAGATCATCAGAAGTAACCAGCTGAAATTATGTTGACATTTTGGTAGAGCTTAAAGCAAGAGGATTTTGATTGAAAATAGTAAACAGAAGAAGACTGCAAGTAGTAATAACTCAAGCATCAAAAACATTAATCTTCTGTCTGCTTTATCAAATACACATCACATTCATTTTCATGACAAGAATATTTTAAAAGCTAATAGAAGATTGGAAGTGATCCAAGTAAGGCTATTATTAAAAAAGAAAAAGCTTTTTACTTTCTATATATACTTCTTTTTATAGAAATAAATAAGCGATTCATATAAATTATTTAGACATTTGTCTATTATATAGATAACGAATTATATTTCTAATAATATCTCTAATAAATCATATTTTGAAATGTATTTTAGACACATATATTAACTCAACTTATCAAACGTATAATTTCTTAATTATATATGACAAACAATAATGTAATACAGTGTGGCTTGGTGCCATGGTAGAGCAGCAGATTTTGGAGTTCAGATTTCACGAATCATGGTTCCAGCTCCATCACAAATCTTAATCAGTAAAAGCATTCGATTATTTATCTATTTAACAGAAATCTAAAATCAATCTTGTGACAAATATAAGTTCGTTATACAGAAGTTGTAACATAGTATCTAATATATTATTCTGCCTTAAGATTAACATTATGCATTCACATATGATCTGAGTTTAAACTCAGACTTAATGAACTTTAATTTTTTTTAAAAAGCTTGAATTATTTTTGCAAATAACTGTTCCATAGTCATCTCAGATAAGCATCTGATGTTGTTCAACAAATGAGCAACGTATATATTAACAAATAGTAAAAAAAAATGACAATGTTCAAATGTTCATGATTAGGCAGGTCTCCTGTGAACTATTATTTTTTAAATATTCTTTAATGAAGGGCTGTTGCAGAAGATTTTTGTATGTAATGGATTAATTATTTTATATTTTATTATTGAATCTCATAACATAGGGTTCAATCCAGAATGAAGCTTGAAGATTTTTCAATATCTACAAATATGCTAAGCAAGAGAAATACTTTTTAAAAATAATCAATTCATGATCAACATGATCTTATTTAGTATTAACAAATGAATATCTAACGATAGTACTACATTTGGCTTTAAAGCCATTTTGTATACAAATAAATATAACATATACTAGCTCATGTTTTGTGGATAAACATTGATTAAAAAAACAGACTGTAAATGTACAATAATTTTCAATATGCACATTTATATAAAGCCAACACATGCACGCACACACACACACACACATATATATATATATATGAAAGCAGTCAGCACTTAAACAATACCAATATCACTAACAATCAACAATCTCAATCTATTGTCAAAGCAATTTTCTTCACTCAATAAATATGGAAATATTCCTTTATTTATAGTCAAATAGATTTATATAGATACTAAAGATTGCAACTTTACTACAGAGAATGAAATTATTAAAACAAAGAAGTTTAAATATACTGCATTAAACAGGTAAGTACAATCTGTTCTGAAAGCAGACTAACAAATACTCAATTATAACTTTCAAATTGCATTCTAACCATGTATTACTTATATAATAAATCTAATAATGTTTAAGGCTAAACAGGAATTTTATGTAAATACACGAAAGCAGTTAACACTTAAACAATACTAATATCATTAACCATCAACAATTTCAATCTGTTGTCAAAGCAATCTTCTTAAATCAATTTTAAAAATAATAATATTCTTATTAATAATAAATTGAGGGAACATGTTTACATATATTTTATTCAATGTGTGTTTATTCATCCATTTAATGAAACAATAAGAATGAGAGGGAAAAAGTATCATGTTTTTTATTTTTAAAATTAAGTAAATAGTGAAATATCTGACTTTCATCACTATAAATGATGGTTTTGTTATCAAAAAATTTGAATCTCTCTAATTGGTTTGACTTATAAGTCAGTATCAACTTTTAGCATGCTCCAAAATTTATAAAACTTTAGCAATCTGTTCAGAAAATATTTTATTCCACAAAATACTGCATATCAAATTTGGAAAGGAGAATAAACAAAGAATCAAATGTATGTGCTTTCAATATAAATTTTAACAAAAAATATTAATATATATATAATTGTGTACAAAACTCTAAAAATGGCTTCTGGCATATTGTAAATTTTATTTACAAATTTTTCTTTTTTTTTTTTTAAAGAAAAAAATAAAAAATAGCTAGTCAAATATTGTAAAATTTGTGAATTCTAATGGTTTTCTTGCTTGTTTATTTATGTTGTTCTTTGAATAGTGTATAATTGACATCATGTAGCTAGATACTGTATAGTTTGTGGATTCACTGTATTTTTGCAAGATAAGGACAAACCAATATCAACCCTGATAAAATAGATTAATATCAATTTATATACCAGTGCTAGATATTTGACTGGGTTGGTTTTGACATGGATATTTGTTTCCAAAAAGAATTTTAAATTCATTCAGTTTGTATTTGAAACTATGTTTATAGCAAACAGATGTAATAAGTACTATGTAGTGAGATATTTTTTCAGACAGAATAATTGATATAGGTCAAGTGCCTATAAAAAAAAAATATTTGTTACAATGAAAGAGAGATGTTTTAAACTGACAGACATTAACCCTTTTCCCGCCTCTTACGAAGCTCCTCGTCGACATCTGACGTCACTCTAACTCTGCCAGTTCTTATGCTAAAATATTCGTTTGACAGGTATTGAATAGGTTTTTAAAAGTTCTGTAAGATGGTGCCCTCTTCCGAATTATTTTGCAAGTAAAAAATAAAAAAAAACGCATTTAAACCTAAACAAAGAAAGAACATTAATTGTGATTGGTTCTTAGCATGCTCTCAGCCGAAAAAGACATTCTGATTGGCTGGAAAGAACAAAGAAACCGCCTGATCAAAGAAAATAAAGAAAAACGCTGAGATTTTCATTTCGAATATGATGTAAAGTATTATAAAAGAATATTTTGAGAAATTACAAATTATTTTCAGAGAGAATACTAAAAAAACAAAATTATTTTCGAAAAATATTGAAGATTTTAGTAAAAATATTTAAGATTTAGTAAAAGAAATATTTACTTTTCTATAACGTAAAAGTTGACCTTTTTGTTTATATTATAGCTTTTATGTTGCCGAAATTGAATATTTTAGAATAAATAAATAGCAATTTATTTTTGAAAAAACTTTCGTTCTCTTCATAACCTGAAAAAATAGTAATATACTTTTTATAAACGTATCTGAGTTGAATTTAATATTATAGGCGAATATGTTTTAACAATAGGCTTTGTCTTCAGTTTGTGAGTTGGCCAATTAAAAGATTTGATTTTTACCTCATACAACCAATAATATAATTAGCGGTTTAAGGGTTAAAGTTTATGCTTAATTTTTAGATATAAATAGTTTCTTAAAAAAAATATATATATTTATTTAATAACTAATATAATTAACCATAAATTTATTCCCATTTCTTTAATAGAATTTATCATAAAAACTTTGTGATATTAAAATGAAAATAATTCTCATAAACATTAAAGGGGATTGGGGTTTAAAGTTATATTTAGTGATTGTAATTTGTAATATATTCAACAATTAGATTATTGACTTTATCCTTGAGTATCTACTAATAGTATTAACACATATACATACTTTTTGTATGAAGTACATCAAATAATTATACACTGAATTACTTATTTTAGTAATTTAGTCTGTCTCTTGTACTGTATATAACTTATATTACATTTATAATTTTTGCATAAATAATTTTATTAATTGTATCAATTATTATATTCAAACTAAAAGTGCAGTGATAGAATAATGGACACCAGAGTTTAGGTCTCCTAGATCAATTTTTATTTTAACTAATAATTTGGATACTACAACATTGCATATCCTCTAAATAAGTATATATTTAATAATTATAAACAATATTCATTGGATAGTCATATCAATCAGTCAGGAAAATTATCAGAGTACCTCAAATGATAAAACTAATAATTTACAAGATCAAATTCAAAGTGGTATATTGTACCGGTCAAAAATGTATGTCCATCCAACAAGATTTAAAATCTGAGCAAAAGTACCCCGAATCCAATCATGCCCATGATACACAGGTCAAGAGCAATCCTGAATTCCAACCTATTTGCCCATTCCCCAAATCTATAACACTACTACAGACAACACCTATGGTGATACCACATGAATTCATTCTATCCTGGCTCAGTGATATAATATTTTGCATGAGAACTCAGCTGGGGATGATGATGATGAGAGATTGAGTGAACCCAATATATAAGTTAAAAGCATACATAAATATGTTAATGAGATTCAAACACTGGATTAAGTTTTAAAATTATAAATATTTATTTTGATCAAAATTCAAGATGATTTTATATATATATAATCAATGTCATGCAGTTTAAATATTATTTTGGTTACAAATATTTGACAATCTTGATACAATTATTTTTATTTTAACAAATATCATTTTAGTGCAGAGTTTCAATACTGAACATATATTTGGAAATAGGATTTTATTCAATATTATAAAAATAGATTTATCTGGATGGTTGGTGGACGTTTAAACATTTACGGATACAATAGAGTTTCACTGTTTATACGACTTCAAAGGATGCCCTTGGCATTTGATACATAGCTTTATTTTCATTTATAGCATTTATTTATAACAATAAAATGAGAATACATTGTGATTCATAAGTATACTGAAACATTTATTTATTACACATTTTCGACATTTAGCAATCGAATATTTCGCAACTCTATCAATGTGAAAATGGCTTAATTCAATAAAGGGGAGGGCAGCTTCATGAGAAGTTGGATTTAAAACTCCAACGAAAAATATTTAAAGAGAAAAACATTTTATTATCACATATCATTATGGTTTATTTTGTTAAACAGCTAGAAAATGAGACATAGGAAATTGCGGTGCTAGCATTATGTCAGTGAGAGAGAATGTGGCAACTTTGGCCAAGAAAATGTCATTCTCTGATTATTAAGGTGGCATGCCAGCTTCATGCTAAGTGGTACCAAAAGAAAAAGGTAGGTAGGAAGTTGCTATGGGCAGGATCATGGTAGAGCCATGCATAGCTTCAACTACACTAACCTGCATGTTCCAGGAGTAGACTTAGACCCTATTATGAATGAGAACAATAACAAAGGTGGAAGGCTTCAAATCCCTGGCATGAGATATCCACAAATCAATGCAGTATATAAATATATATTTTAAAAAGAAGAATGACAAACGAAGATGATCGTGAATCCCTGGAATGAGGTACAGATGAATCAGATCAAAGCCCTATGTGGCTTATTAATAATTTCTGACATATACCAGCAATGCTATTATAAGAATATAAAATCATTGGGTTTAAATATTAAAATAAAGCCTTAAGTGGTTTAACAAATATGTAATGATATGTTAAAATAATGATCCATGTAAGATAAAGTCATTTATCAGAAGTTAAAATTATAATTAATGAAGCGTGCATTGCTCCCCCTTTTTGAATCAATACTATTCTGTTTAACATATAAAAAAAACTAAAATTCATGCACTTAAAAATGCAAAAACAAAATAGAATAGGGTCGCTAGCCTCTTTGGTGATGATGATCAATAAAGAAATCAGTAAAATTAACGGACACCAATATCCACCCCAGATTGAAAAGTATTTATACATTTTATATAAACTTATGATAAAATAGTTTTAAAAGCATATATTCATTTAAAAGATGAACTCAATCTTAGGAGCTATTTAGAAATAAATAACAAAAATTCATTAACCCATCCCCTTTCTATTCCACAACAGGATATAGAAAAATTCATAAGACCGGGTTTGATTGGCATTTACAAATCAAATTAAGTGAAAAATATAAAAATATCATTAAAAATAAATTTTAACCACACTAAACTATAAAAATAATAAGAAGCATGAGTTGGATGAAAAGTTTTACAGTAGTATTATTTTAGATAGAAGAGAATTGATACAAAGAAAATAATTATTAATTTAACATACTCACTGATTGGTGAGTTAAAAGAGATTCAAAATAAAGAGAACATTAATTTTAAAGAGTTAGAATTCAGGTAATATGATTATAATGACTTTGGCTTGTTATCTCAGGATTCTACAGAATAAAGTACTGACTAATCTTCTGTGGTAGGCATTATTCTTTGATTTTAAATCATGTTTCTTGACCTCAGTGGTTTTTTGATGGCATGGGCACTCTTGAGTGATAGGAGCTACACATGGCAGAGAGTTAAGCTGAAGGTGGTGGGGAAGGTGGCTTAGGCCTCTCTACTTAAAACTATTTCAAAAATCAAACCAATGTGGAGTCAGCTAGCGACTATTGACCAAACTCTCCCACAATAGATTTTTAGCCTTATTTATACCAGTTTTGAGTTATTCAAAGAATGTTTTTAATTAAATTTCTTAACTCTAATTGAATCTTTAATTTACAGAAATATTTTCTCTATTGTTGTTGGAGATGCACTCACTAGATAACTGTCCAAAAATAAATTCAAATCAATTTCCAGATTGGAAATAGATTTGATAAAAATGTTAACAGCTAACTAAAATCAATTAGCTTTGTTTTAAATTTTACTTTGATTAACTTTAATTTAAAAATTCCTTTAAAACCATGAAACAAAGTAATGTTCCTACCCCTTTAATTATTCTTGGACAGTCAATGATTGCATCTTCCATCTTGAATTTTCGTGTAATTTATATGAAGAAAAATAATTACAAATTAATTAGCAACAAAAATAATTACAAATTATTAAAAATATAATTAAGAAAAAAAGTACAAAATTATTTACAACATTGTCTTTTAGTCCAAACAAGAGATTGCCACTCTTCTTTGGGAGCGGTATTTCATCATCATCCAAAGAAACTTCCCTAACATTTCCAACAGACTCATCAAACTTTAACTAATATAGTGGGATAAAAATTGTGATTACTGTTTTTTTTTTTTTGTATATTATAAATTTTTCTTTATATTTTCATTTCCACACTTGGAACCAAATGTGTCAACATTTTTGGAAAAAGTTCATTATGTGGGCAAAAGGGGGGGGGGTATTAGATTTAACTAGATAATTTTTTTTCTTTATTTGTATTAAATAAAATCTAGAGCAGATTGACTTCCCAACCCAACTGACCTTGGCAGCATAATGTTAAATAAAAGGTAAGAGTTTTCAGAATTATCTCACATTATGCAGAATATTATAAATTATGACAGAGTTGATGTTGGTTTGTTTATTGTTAATTAACCTTAGTTATATGTTTCTTTCGTGTAACTGATTTAACCACCTTGTATGAATATTTTTCTTCTTCTTAATGTTAAAAACATTTATAAATAGAGGGGAGTTCCAAGAAGATTCAGGACCATTGATATAACTAGACAACAATTATTTTTTTTATAATGCATCTGTATATAGTATTGATTACCCAGTTAGAATCAAGATTATGTGTATATCAATATTATATATTCATCTTTGTAGATAATTGGTCAACTGCATAAATTTCTACCATGGGTTGAGGGATAAGAATTTTTTATTTATTTTATATATTACTATTAGATAACACTGTGGTAGAAGCTCATCCTTAACATAACAGATAACATGATTCAGAATGAATAAATATTTGTTATTTTATTTTTGTTATTAATAAATGTTAATGTAATTATTTTAATCTGGTCTCTTAGTTCATCATTATTCCCATATCCACCATCAGCATTATTCTCATCATTATTCATATATCCATTACAAGCATTATTATCATAATTATTCTTATACCTATTAATATTATCCCTATTATTTTAAAGAAAATAAATAGATATATTCATGTCAATTGTTATGATAACTTTTAAGATATACATATACACACATACATATTTTGTTCTATATCTTATGGTATTTGGATATGCTTATAGGGTTATGGTAATCAATTATCACCTGTATAGGGGTGTGACAACTGCTAATTAGTGTGATTTTGTTCCCTGATAAGAGAATCAAAGCAATTACTCTCTGAGTTCAAATACTGTGGTATAACAAGGCCAGAAGAGGATGAAAATTGGATGAACTGATCCAAATTGTATGTATGTTAACAAAAACATGCAGAGCTAGTATATTGGAAGTAGATAGAATCATGGGTATGTATTTCATTATGTAACCATTTGCATCCTATCCGAAGACCCAAAGTCTGACCATGGTAATATGCACTCCCCTATCTCTTGAGTAAATGCCCCAGCTCTTACAATATATATATATATATATTATAACAGAGAGTAAAAATATATTAAATTAAGTAAACCCAAGATATTCTCACATGAGGGTATCATAATCATGGCTTCTCTGTTAAGAATCTATGAGATTCATCTTTTTGCTAATTTGAATACTATTAACTTTTTGGCTCATTCAATATCCATTTTATGCAATAAAACACACTTTTTTGATCGTACATTTTCTATTCATTTTTTTCTTCACAATTATCTTAATAGCAGTAAGATCAAAACTGTGTCATAGTATATCTTTGTTATAGTATTTTCGTATTATTAATAATAGAAATATCAAGGTTTTATATATATATCATAATAGTTGTGTCCCATGGCACACAATAACATAGTGTGTGTGCACAAATTCCACAATTCTGAAATAGAAATTTTAGCACAAAAAATGAATTTTATTAACCATAAAATTTATCACGAAAAATAATTTTAATGATGGAAAAAAGTCCAATTAATGCTAATATAAGCAGATTAAGTTTAGTATACTTTCATCAGTATTATTGACGTTATTTTAAATGATTTTTCTTTCCGTGCACTTAATTTAATTGATAGTCATATTTCTTGCACATTATTCTATATCCTTTTCTGCTATCACTTTAATATTGCTAAAATTTATAACCTTAAAACAATTTGTTCTATGAAATTTCACTCTCTTTTATTTTTCTACATATTTTTTTTTCATATTTAGAATTATTAAGAATTCCACGTGACACGATAAATAGAAATTTCAATTTCCAAAAAGAAGTTTGTTTTCAAAGTATATAAATTTGTGTTTTTTCAGTGATTAAATATTAACTTACAATAAAAAGTTTGGGTTACTTATAAATGTTTAGAAATCGTATTAAATCTGATTATAGTTTCTTAAATAAAAGAGATCTAAATATAAAATAGGTCATTCTTTTAAGATTTATTCTTCATATTTGAACAATAAACTAATATATATTTTAGTGCACTGTAATATTATATATAAAACAGTATTTAAAAAAAATACATTTTTTTAAAATTGTTTGTTACTATACAATGTATCAAAAGTCTTTTGCAAGCCTATTAATAATTTTAAGCAGATATGAGTGTTAGGACTTAATTATATTTCGATTTCTACTTCAAAAGACATGAACACTATTTCCACTAATAAAATCATGAAGTGATATTTTGTTATTAAAATCATATCACATTCAGTTAACTATTAAGTTTCTTATATACAATGAAACAATCGATCTTAGTTCAAGATCGAGTTTCACTGTTCTACCACAACCCACGTTTCATCCTGCTCCCTTTTTTTTTTGTCACATGTATATAAACTATACGTATATTTCTGAGAAGCGTCTATAAAGGTTAATATTTATAAATTTTAAATAAAAAAATATTTAATTATTTTGATATTGATGTCTCTAGATGCGACTCAGATGTATACACATATTAACGGAGCTTTATATTCCCTATATATATATATTAGTTGATTTGGTTTTAATCAGGTATTTAGTAGACATGTATATATATAATATAAGAAAACAATTAGTTATTTTGTTTTACTTCTTTTTAAGCTAATAAAATTAACGTTTCTTAAACACAAAATAATAAAATCCTTTTTTTTTATTACTTCTTCCAATTGATTTAGTTACTTTGAAAGTTTGACTTCTGATAATTTTTAATATTGTTTTAAAAAGATTTAAATCCGAATATATATGTCCATCTTTGAATTCGAATTTTTAAGCAGAAGAAAGTTAGCTTTTGTTCAACCATTATCTTAAAAAGAAACCAGTATAAAGATTCATACTACTTTTATATGGCATGCAATTTTTTTTAATACATTGAATCTCGTGATTTTCTATTGTTGAGCAGACAGTTGGGATTAAAACAATCATTTATGAAAATTTTAATTTTGTTTCTACAGTTGGTTGCTATGTGATTAGATTTAAATTAGGTCATTGTTTTGTGAGGCTTATGTACAAATCTTCGATATAGTTCTACTTAGTTAGTGACATACAACATGTTTTGACTTTAGTGTTAATATACATATATGGTTGATTGATATTTTTTTATTAGTGTGTTCCCTAATTATTTACTGTTTTTAATTTTTGTAAAATAAAAAGATGTTTGTTGTATATATATGAATTAGAAAAAAAATAATGCTGCTGATAAATTGCTTAGCAATTTATTGGTTAGACAAATATTTTATATGCATCCCATTGACAGAATGCCCTAAACATTGGATGTTTTGTGAATTAACCAAAAAGCTAATAGTATTCAAATTAGCAAAAAGATGAGTCTCATAGATTCTTAACAGAGAAGCCATGATTATGATAAACTCATGTTTAGAGTAGTATCTTGGGTTTACTTAATTTAATATATTTTTACTCTCTTGTGTGTGTATATATATATATGTGTGTGTGCTTTGCACACAGATAATGAAGTTATTAATAGTGCTTGAAAATGAGTAATATCCAAATGTTATTGCCAAGCGCTTTCGGGATATTTCATAGTCCCATATTCATTGCTACTGGAATTTATTTAAGAACTATAATGATGTTAATGCAAATTTTATGCAAATTCATGTGAAGATAACATTTGGATAATATTATTTATTTTCAAGCACTATTAAAAGCTTCATTATCTGTGTGCAAAGCACACACACACACTTATATATATATATATTGATTTCAAATGCTAATGAAGTAAAACCACAACTATCTCTGTTATAGCATTTATATATAGATATGATGATAATTTTATTCAAGACATATTTAAATATTATTTTGATCTTCTTAAATACAAATAATATTTTTTTATTATTATTATTTAAAATATTATAGTGATATATATCAATCTGGTTATATTTGTACCTTA
The DNA here is from genome assembly GCA_028023455.1 of Epiperipatus broadwayi. Lineage (NCBI taxonomy): Eukaryota > Metazoa > Onychophora > Udeonychophora > Euonychophora > Peripatidae > Epiperipatus > Epiperipatus broadwayi. The sequence continues at coordinate 3,256,659 of JAQFVV010000049.1, read as the reverse complement.
CTAAATCTTATGGCCTGGATCCTTATCATGGAGAGTTACTGTTCACTGACTGAATTCCAATAGTTTAAGCCAATAATGACTCAACACTACTTTGGTTAAATCCAGAGCATTTAATAAATCTAACTTATAATAACTTAATACATTAACTGACAATAATTATTAGAGTAACTTTATATTTTATATACATATATACACATAAGCCTGTAGGCATACAAAATAATAATAAAGATCATTCTGACCAGTTTAGTCCCTAGTTTGCTTTCTCACATCCAGAGGCAAGCTCTTTATTCTAGAAGCTACTGAGAAAAGGGTGACTTCCAGTACCCAAATTTTAGTCCATCCACCTTTTGAGCTCTTTGTTATCTGTCTTTTATCTCCTCCAACCTGCATGTCTTCTTTCATTGTTTTCTTCCTGCAGATGATTGGCTGGTACTCACATTCATCAGATAAGGTAGTTATTTCTCTAAATATACACATGTTGGATTCCAAAATGTTTTACATTTTGTTAACTTTAATTAATGAACTATTATGAGACTCAAATTTTTGTTAACAATGACAGAAATCTGACTCTCAGTCCTTTAATTATTATAGGTACATTTTTACCTCATTATCACTAATTTTACTTTTTCACTATAATTAGAATATGGTCTTTATTTTAATCTCATTATTTTTTTAGTTCTGCATTTAAAAGTTAAATCTTTTAACTCTACAATTATATATATATATATATATGTGTGTGTGTGTGTGTGTGTGTGCCCACACACCTTTCCCCATATTTGGAAATTAGTTTTTAATCTTTGAACTTAATATATAGTCACTGAGATACTTTGGTGTTTCATTTTCTCTTTTAACATGCTGTTGAGAGTTAATTTCCACCTTCCTAGTTATTTTTTCTCTTGATGTGCTCGACTGAAGTTTATTGTCGGGGGTATTGTTTCCATTTTATTTTTTCTTTACATTTTTGCATCAGTTTCTGTTGTGACTAACATGGGTATTGGTCCATGCTTTCAACTTTCCATAACTAGTTTACATGCTTCTTTAATATTTCCCCATTATTCATATGCACTGTCACAACTTGTTTTGAATGATGCTGAATCACAACTCCCTGTATCCAACAGTTATTTATTTTGTTCATGACCATACTCTTTCTAGAGGTTTAAATTTATATGAACAGCTGTGCTGCTTGTTTTGATCTCCTGACAGAACTATGTTTGCTAGTTTTTTGCATAGCTTTCTACCTAATTATAATTCAGCTGGTTATTTTCCAAATTTGGAAACTGGGGTTGAATGTTGATGGAGTGGAGCTGTAAGACCTCAGTCCTGTATTTTATTTTTATCAATTTTTCTTATAGATGATTTTCACTTTTGCATTGCTCTTTCAGCTAGTCCATTTGATTGGAGATAGTATGGGAAGTGAGTAAGTGTTTTATCCCCCAGTCTTGCATTGCTTTCCCAAGCTTCTGTGATGTAAATGACATTACATTATCTGAAGCTAATATTTTGGGAAACTCATGGTGGTCAAATATCTCATATAGTCTGTTCAGTGTTTCATATGTAATAGTGTTTCTTACTATTTTGTATTCAGCCCTCCCTGAATATAAATCTACCACTACTTCAAATAGATCACAGTGGTCTATGTAAATTATTGCTATGGCTTGTCAGTTTTTGGCCATGTTTCAAAATTGGAAGGATTGATTTAGTGCATAAATGACAATTATTACATTTTTTATGTAATTTTCTATGTCTGTTTTAATGTTCATCCATCATATATAACTATTGATGAGTGTCTTTGCTCTAACTATGAACTCTCATACAGCAACTTTAATATTTGCTGTCTACCTGTGACTGGTATTAGTACCTGGTTGCCCCTCAGGATGCATCATTTACAGGCATCTGTTCATGGGTGTTCCAGATTTCCTTACAGAGGAAGCTGGAGTGTTGATTATGTCAACCCTCTCTGATTTGCTTTATTATCTATCTGTAACAATCATCTTCTGTCCAATGAGCTATAATTTTGCTGTTAACATTTTGATTTTTCAGCATGTCTATATAATTGATTTCAATTTGTTTTTCAACTTTTTCTTTCTGGGAAAACAAAATTTTTAGCAGCTTGCAGATTATAGATAACACCTCCATGCTTTCTTTCAACAATACAGGCATCATTATAATTATCCCTGACACTTCCTTAAACAAACTAAAATATTTATTTTCTATTTCCTTTTCAGCCTGAAGCCTTTTTCATGAATGTAAGTTTAATTCCTAACTTTCTGAACGATTCACAGTTGATTAGGAGATTGATGGTTGAACATACTATAAGGTAGTTGGGCTTTAAATACACACTTAATTTTGATAGCTTTACAATTTACATATGTTTTCAGGTCCGTTTTAGTTATTACAGGGATTTGTTTATAATTCGATGTTACATTATACTAATCACAGACTGTATCAGCATTATGCCATTCCCACTGTTGACTTCCATGAATATAGGATGATTAGACAGTATTCAGCATTATTTTTATTATCATAGACATATATTTAATGTTGGTAAACTGCTTTTCCTGACCCTTAAATGTATGGTTATAATTAGTTATTTTGCTACTGGTTACTTTAATTTTTTTCTTGCCTGTTATTTCCATCTGCCCAAATTTCAGAGTATATATTTCATTAGATTGCATCTAAGAGTATCAAAAATATAAAGAAAAACCCAAGTATTGTTCATTCAGTTGTTGCAGATGAAACACCTAAATGGCATCGATGCATAGAATACCACAAAGATATGAATGTAAAACCTGGTTATTTACACATCTTTTGTATCTCTTAACTAATGATGATCATGCTCAACTCAATGGAACAGTTTAGTAGATGGTCTGCATAATTACATCAAAGACTGGCATATATTTCTATATTTTTATAAGACAATTGTAGCATAACTGAGTGGCAAAATTTGCCAATGATATATATAAGAGAAATGTTCAAGATATTATTTGCATTGTGAGGCTTATTGATAAACTTTTGCTCATGTTGCATATTTATGAATGAAGTGCAAACACATATATAGAAAGTTAAACATAGACGTAACATATCTTCCACTCAAACTCATTTTCATTTTTACACGTGTGATTCAAAGCATATTTAATAAAATGGGGATTTTAACTAAATGAAGATGAGAAGAACTTGGAATCTTATTTTAGCATCTCAAAATATGAATCAAATGTTTTATTATTATAAATAGGAGTGATTAAGAGACAAATATAATTAGTCCAGGAAATATTTTTACAAGAATCTTAGGTACTACAAGTGTCAACTCATAAATGCAGAAGAGACAAAAAAAATAATCACAACTGAAAAAAAAACAATCCTCATTTTCTATTATTAAACTATTTTTGAGTATTCAAGCATCTGTAACTTGTGTAGATTTTTTTTTCTTTTTATTTAATTTGTTTAAAACTTAGATACAAAACTGAAAGGCTTTTAAACAAGAGTTTTTATTTGATCTATTAAACACTTCAAGTTTTAGTCTGAGTTATTTTGAAAGGTACTTTGCATTTTATATTAATATTTATGTGATATAATTATATGTAATGAATAGGTCTTTTGCTTAATATTAGTTTTTTCTTATTTTCAATCTATTTATTTTATATCCTTTATTGCATGTAATTTATGTATATTCAGATTTAATATGAATAATAAGCAATAAGAAATGGTGATTTATTTAAAAATGCAAATTATAATCAAAACCTAAATAATGTAGAAATAATTAAAATCCGACTGATTAAGCTTTCTAATATAATAAGCAGAATTTAATTTTGTTATGAAAAAAGTCTACTCTCGTCTAAAAAAAAAACTGATTAAACCCAAATAATCTTTTTATATTAAAACTCTTTTTTTCACAAATATTGATAGCATTACAAGCTTAATACAAGTACGCAAGCATGTATTATGTGAGAATATTTAGATTATTGTGAATAGTTTTTATAAAATTTATCTTTATATTTTTGTTTATTGTAATTTTTTTCTTATTTTTGTAGTAGAGTTAGAATAACCATATTCTTTTAGAAGTAATTGATATATATATATATATCCATTAATTAAAAACTATTGTAATAACAATATAATGGTAATTAACTATTTTATACAGTCTTTCAATCAGCAGAAATACTTTGGATTAATTCCTTAACCTTCATCAATTGTCATTTGTTGTTCTATAATTTATAATGAATGCAATCAAAATTTCTGAAAAGGTGGCTACCATATCTCAATAAATGCAAAAATTAGAGCATGTGAGTGCTAATTATACATACATCCTAAAAGTTTTGATTGCTTACATTTTAAATTTCATATACATTATCTATTCTATGGTTGTAAAATGTGGACAATGAATAATAAAATGTGAAGCAGATTAAAAACCTTTGAGATGTGGACATAAACAAGAATGGAAAAAATCAGTTGGATTAATAAAATAACCAATGAAGATGTTTTGAAAAAGAGTAAATGAAAAAAGAAGACTGAGGAAATTAGAAAGAGGAATAGAAACTGGATTGGCCATATATTAAAAAGAAAGTATTGCTTAATGAAAGATTTTTTGGGGGGAATGATGAATGGAAGCAAGAAGAAAGGATGAAAAAGATTGACATTGTTGGATAATATTAGAGATGGGAAGAATTATGCAGAATTAAGAAGCTAGGCACTGAAAGGAATGGACTGGAAAATGAATAAATTGATGAAGCAACTACTCACTGAAACTGTCCATAGGACAGCGTACTATTGATGATATATTAGATATGTGTACTTAATATATACAAACAATATATTTCAAAGTCATTATTAATAAAACTATCCAAAATTGAAATTAAAAATTCACCACTTTCACTGATAAAGTAGATTTCTCAAATGTGAACTAATCCAAAAACAAAAAAAAATTATAATAATCTACTAACCCATAATTTTAAGTAGCATTCCAGTTGTCTTTAATATCTACAGAATTATTATATAAGTTAACTTTAGAATTATAAATTATCAATAGTGGACATTTTAATATTCTTCTCTTTATTTTATTTTTTTCATAGAAAACAACCATAACCCAAATAATTTTATGACATTTATTTCTTTCATGGATATAATTCAGAACTAAGATATTTTTTTACCTGTTACGCTGCTTTTATGCTTAAAATCAAAGAATAATACAGTTACTCCAGGAATGTAATACATTTCAACCTTGTCTTTTGTATTAATTAATAAATTATTTAAAGTAATATCTTATTTTCATGTTATTTTTCTATTCATAAACATATAATTCTTTTTTTAGAACTTTATAAGAATACAGTTAACATACTTCCAAGTTGCAGTATTCGTTTTGAGGCAATATGACCATGCAGCTGTTATCTCAGCTTTTCTTTACTATTTTGTGATTATTTGTGTTAGTTGCTAGTTGAATTTTTTCCCCAATGAAAATTGTAAATAAAATATTAGTTAAAACAAATTTGAAGATATTAGTATGATAAAGTTATTGTAAAAATTTCCAAATTCAAAAGAAGGCTGACAATGCCCTAATTTGTTATATCATAATATAAAGAAATCAACAACAATACTGATTGATAGTGAAACAGTAAGATTCGTATTCGAATCTTAAGTTTCACCTTTTTCTGTTGTCTCTCACTGACCGGTCTATCCCGCCCAAATTTAAACTTTTTGATATCAAATTGTGTGTGTAACAATATTAAAAATGTATAAATATATGTAGAATTCAGCATAAACACGCACACATTTCGATCTCAAATTAAAGGCAATAAATGGGGATAAAATAATAATTTAGATTTTTTTTAGTTATATAATTTTGTATAATTTTAATCATTTATTTTGGATTATAAAGTTTGTATTTATTGCTTTGTTTAAATTTCGTTTAATAATAATTCTAAAAAAATCTGATGTAATATTTAATTAAAAGTTAAAATAATCTTATGTTCCCTTTTTGTCTTTGAAATTTAAAAGCATTGGTCAGTGATAGATAATAGATTAATTAAAGAAAAATTCCCCAAAGTATAATTAGTAAATGTAAAATGTAAACAATAGAACGGCAGCTTTCTTTAATTAAAAACCAACAAAATGCATTGATTATCCTCAGGGCAGATTAAGTAGAACTTAAAATATCTTAACAAAAATGTGAGAGATCAAGATAAAAAAAAAAGAGGCCATCTTAGACTTGCTGGAGACATTGACTTAAACTTTAGCTTTGCTCTCGATCACTGAGAGTCTCCAAAATATAAAAATAATTTGTTTCTGCCAAGGTATGACCGAGTAAAGCACCTAGATTATTCTCCATCGGGAGATGGCCTATCAGATGCCAAACTTTCCATTGCCTATCATAAATTCACCATGAAGATCTGCTGCCTGAAATAAATGAAAAAGCTGCTGCTGCTGTGAAATTAAATGAAATATCTAAATACAAGAAAGACTTGCCACTCGTGAACTTTTGCTGCTAAACTAATGGAATCAGAAAACTTCTTATAAAACAGGTACCTGTCTGTGTTTAAACTCTAGAGTACTCTAATAATATGTTATAGCTCTTCTTTTACACTACTTATCTAAATTATAAAATGTAAAACTACCATATGTATAACTAAAACTGAATAATTAACTTAATGTGTAAATTTCTCTACTAATCTAGCTTACCTCATTCTATCTTGGGTGCATATTTTAAAATCTACATTTTATCTATATTTATTATTTAATTATTGCATGCTCATAATTATCTCAATTTTCAAAGTTTAAATCTATGATCGTTTGAAACAGTGAATGCGTGTCACATTTTCATTAAAATGTACTTCGTCGGGCCGAGGCAGAGACCAGCCTGACATTCTTATTTCCTTAACAACTTCACTTTCATATAAATCGACACGCATTTAGTGCATCATTTATTGTAATGCAGGGTCTACTACTTCGCAAATAGCTGGTATATTAGTTGTAATAACTCCCAGTTTATATATGTTTTGTATTTATTAAATCTAATGAATAATTCTAGAAAATCACATTTCTTTGAGAGTCGCCACAGTTCTTGAGTAAATGTTGGTAATGTAGGGCTGAGTCAGAAATCTATTAAACCTCATTATAATCGTTTATACAGTATACATGTGTTACATTGTAGAGACGCAATGACCCATTCTGCCGTGAAATTTCCAGATTCTTCAGGGTTGAAATTAACCCCAGTCATCCTACACAAGCGGGCATAATGGGTGCTCCCATAGGATTTGACAATATCATGCAGCCAGCCGGCAAAACTGCGACACAGACCCCTTGTCCCTGGTTATGCTTATGTGACACCTTACTTCGTCGGGCCGAGGCAGAGACCAGCCCGATACTCTTATAAACCCATTTGCGGCATTGCAGTTTCAATATACTGCCATTCCATATCGCCTTTCTAAAGCGTGCCACATATTCCTTTACTTAATTTTATTATTCTTTATATCACTCCGCCTCTGCATTATCTTCATAATTCACTCTCAAATATGTGTTTACCCTTAGTTATAAATAAATATTTTAATTAAATCAATATATGTCTGCCATTACTCTTATAAATCTTACTTTAGACTCTTGCATTGCAAAGGTATAAATCCCTCCAGGCATGCATTAGAAATACTTACTCGAGAATTTTAGGTAGCTAGATTACGCCTTCAAATAAGTGAATTCCTTTTGTAAACATTTCAGTATTGGAAATACCGCTACTGAAATTCTCAATATAAAATAATGTCTAAATAAATAAATGTATTCTTTAAAATATAATCATGTCGCAAATCCCGCTACTAAAGCTGTTAGTCCATAAAATATTATTAGTAAATGTTTTATTAAAATGTGTGAATAAATAATTTTAAACTATACGTCTGCAGTTACGTTTCATTTATTCGATACCCATTGTATATAATATTTCCTCGATTATGTAAATATGAATGTTTAATTAATATTAGTTTTGATTATTGGCTAACTCGAGAATAAAATCATGAGTCTCTTGCATATCCCTGACCACCATGCCTAAGGAAATCTTTACTAATGTTGCATCAGATGCGTTATTTCGTGGATTGTATTGTGGAACCGATAAACTATGTTCGAACTCAGTACCATGGGTGGCTTTACTACTCGATGGTGCTGCTGTTCTGTATGGTGGTCAAATTCTGCAGTATGTTTACGAGTCACACGTTTTCTGACCGTTACAATAGATTATTTGATTACATGCTTTGAAAGCATGTTTTTTTTAGTATTTTGGTAAAAGAAAATGTAATTTTCAGTAATTTATTTACATATTTATATTTCACTACAGATTAGATTCTATTTCAAAATATTTGTTTTTAAGAAGACAAGTCACTGGAAACATAATAATAATAAAACAGAATTTGTGAGTAATTGATGGGGAAAAAATGCTTTCATTGGTGAATAAATTATGAAATTTCAATAATAAGTCTAATTTAACATTTTAAAATATATTTTAATTGATTTATTATGTTTCAATAAAAAAATTTCATTTTAAAAATGAGACTAAAGTAAGAATTATTTTGTTCAATATTTTTTATAGATATATGGAAGTTATAATCAGTATGAAAAAAGCCATTGTTATCATTATATAATTACTTTAGTAATTTGTTTTTCTATTTTGCATAGTTTAAATATTATTTTCTAGACTGCCATTCATTTGTAAACTTATATTTGTATGAAGCAATGTAAATATTACAATGTGATATAGAATAAAATTTTAATTACAAAATAAAATGTTTATATTAGGGATTGGAACTCAGACTCTGACGCTCCCAATAGCTGTTCACTCTGTCTTATACAACCAATACATGTGACTACATACATGTGAAAAAGATAAATGATTTCCAATAAACATATTTTGTCACCATTTATCTTTTTTACATGTATGTGGTCATGTGCATTGATCGTATAAGATGAAGTGGACAACTATAGAGAGCTTGAAAGTCTGAGTTCAAATCCCTTATAAATTTTATTAAGTTCTATATAGATAATATATTGGTATTAAAAATAAAATGTTGCAAATATGATCAAAATAGCCACTAAATCATTTATAAAAAGAGTGGAAGGAGTTGGATTCACAAACAGTTAAAAGGCCAAGACCTAAAATCAATTTTTTTCTTTATTTTAATGTTTTTAAAATTATTACTATTTCTATTAAATAAAATATGTTTAAGTAATCTTTCAGAATATCCATTACTAAAATAATCTTTAACAAATATTTTATTTATATAGTGCGATATTATAAATTGTAATAATAGTAGTACATTACTCCACTGCACATGTGCTTTACAGATCAAAAGATTATTAATGAATACTCTCTTTAATTACTCCTTTAAAGGAGGCTATTCATTAAAAAGCGTTTGATTTGTAAAGCGCATGTGCAGTGGAGTAATCTACTATTATTATTAAAATAATATTTGTAATATTATCTTTTTTTGAAATAAATATATGTTTTGGGAATTATTTAATTTCTCATTTCCATAATAAAAACTTTTTAAAGCAGTTACGTTTTGTAAAATATATTGGTTGCTCTCATATCTTATAATAGATCGTAAATCAATACTTTGACTATATACCAACCAATTATTTTTTAAATTTATCACTAATATATTTAAAAATTTTAATTGAACAAAATCTAACTCCCTCTTAAAATATATTAATTTATTCAATAATTATTCTAATTCATTCTTTTCCACTACAAACATACAATCATCAGCATACCTAACAAACAATTTTAAATATATCTATTCATTCACTTCCAAATAATTAATGTAATACTAAAAAAAGAAATATTATAATGTATTATCCATTGTTTTTTAATTTGATAAAGCTTGCCATTAAACCAGTAATAAACTCTCAAAACAGTAGTGCTACCCAGTGCATTCATTCATTAATGGATATTAAAAAGTTGGGCATAAAATTCCTATCTAATGCTTACTTATCCAATATCCTCAGACTAGTTTCTATCTTGTAGCATTCATCAGTGAGGAGATTTCAATCTGAGAGTACTGCACCTAGATCTTGGGATCTAATGCAACTTTCCTGCAACCACCTTTTACCTATTTAGTTAATTATAAATCCATGAGCCCAAGATGAAAACATGATAATATTTTTAACCCAAACTAACTAGTTTTATAGTCATACAGATCTGAACCCAGTTTAGTATTTTGTGTACAGTGCTCTCAGATCAAAAGCTTTTCATGGATGAAAGCCACAAACTAGAAACTAATCTGGGGATATTAGATGAGTATGGATTAGATAAGGATTTTATGCACAATCCTTCTAGTATACATTGATTAGTATGGCTTGCACTAGGTAGCACTTCTGTCTGAATAATTTTCTAATGTTTTAATACTTTGTGTAAGCATAAGAAATGGTGGTCATGTAAGGTTAAATCTTACCATTTTATGTAAAATAAATGTAATCTTCCAACAATTGTAGCAAAATTTTAAAAATCTACATTTTAGACAAAATCCATTATTAATTAATATCAGAAATCATAACCTCAACATTGCTTAATATATTAACAGATTGAGACATATTTTCCACACCAAAACTACAATATATCTTATTATTTTTCACCTTAAAATTACTAATATTTTTAAAAGCTTCAAAAAGATTTAATTTTGTCTAGTTTTATTAATTCTGAGTTTGTTGTAATTTATTATTTTATTGTCTAATTCTATTTTTGACTTTAAATTGTTTTTATATGTGCAAAATAATACCTATACAGAGTTTAAATATAATTTTACTAATATAATAATACTGAGTACACTTTCAACATTTTCACATAATTATATATATATATTGCTTTGATCTTGGCCATCTCTAACCAAGTTGTGATTGCAAGAATCCTCAATCAAGTAGGTTTAAAATGGAAATAAACTAAATATTGTTGAATAAATGAATAAAAATAAATATAAAATAAGAAAGCTGTTCTTTATAGATATCTTATATCTATCAAAATAATTTATAGTTTAACTTATATTAAGGTAATTAAATAATAGTAATAAAATATATATTCATAGAGATTCATAAAATTTGGAAAACTTTGCATTTACACTAAGTTTAAAAACAAAAATTATATATTTTGTAACCTTGCATAATATTTAATTAAAGTTAAAATTTCTTAAGTAAGAAAACTAAAAAACAAAAACTAATTAAAATTAATGATAAAGATTAATAATTGTTAAAATCATTCAAAAAGTTGTAGTTGTGGGTAATTAAAGAATTAGAAAAAAATTAGCAGTAAATAATTATTAAACAAAGATTAAAGATAAGAACAAAAACAAATGGAGGCTTTTTGATAAGTGTTATCATTTACTTGGGCAAATGCCATAAAAAAAGAAAGAAAAAAAACAGTGATTGGGAAGCTATTATGCATGTTGTCTACTCTGCACAGCTTGAAAAGAATTCAGTTGTAGCTGCTTAAGAATTCTACCTTTTCTAAGAAGACTAGCGCTATAAGACTTTTTAGTAATAACATAAAACCAATTAGAATGTCAAAATTCTTAGAAATAAAAAAACAGGCATAATTTAGTAAGTCTACCTGAAATATATCAGTCAGTTCTTAATGAATGTAACATTTCCAATTTTGAAAATATACACAGAAAAAGACTAGATGCAGAAAATATAACTTTTTTCCCACAGAAGATTACATTCTTATAGTTCATATTTATATAGACTACATATTTTTAGTAACAGATTAATCAGAAACAAGGAAAAAGCATCCAAACACAGTCAATCAGCAGAAACTTGATCGTACTTTAGACCTGAACTTATCGATCAGTGGTAAACTTATTAAACTCTTTAGAGAAATAGTTGTAGGAATTTAAAGTTATATGTATATATGAAGTTATGTATATATGAGGTCTTTTTAAAATATTAAGATCGTACATTTATTTTGATAAATGAATTTTTTTGTTTTAAATTATATAATTTTTTTCTGCTTACCATTAATGACTTTTTTAATTAATAAAATGTAAACAGCTATATAAATTAGTTAAATGTGTCTATGTATTTGATTATGAAATTTAAAGTTAATCATTAATTTTTTTTAATATTTATAGATTCATTAAGTTATCATTAACCAATAATAGTTATAGATAATTTCTGAAATCAATTGAAAATTATCTAAAGTAAATATTAGTTGATCTGTGCATTATTCTTTTAGTAAATCACCTCAAATGTATACGTATCAATTTTTCACTAATCCTGAGCATTCATTATCTGAAACAAAAAAATTAGGAATTGCTACAACTGTGATGATGATTCCAGAAGGAAAATTTTCACATGTGGTCTTTCTTAGAAGAGTATGGGGTCCTGAATGTGAATTAACAATATTCAAATACTAACATTCAAAAAACCTTATTAATAAATTTTAATTGAAATACTCTGAGATGGGATTTGATGTATGATGATGAGGAAATAATCAGAGTAACATAAGCACTTATATAAAGGGCAGAACGTTTTATCATCATCATCTAGATTCTGTTAATTAGATGTCATTAATTGAAATTCAAATGTTAATTAATCTTAGGTTAAACTGAAAAAGTACCTATTATTTTACAATTATTCATGTACATCATAAAACTATTATTTATGTATTGATATATGATATATATGAGTTGTCAGGTCATCATCAGTAAGATGTTTCCTGGTACAATATTAATAAACATTTCAGCACCCTTTAAATACTAGATTGATTGCTCAATGCAAATCTAGTGAAGTAAGATATGCTCAAATCTTTTTTATCAATATTTGGTTCATTAATCAAGATTACAAGTTACATAAAACGTTGGAAAAATGTATTTATTATATTATAAATACATACTATAAATATATACAAACACACGCACACATATAAATATTAGTAACTAGTCAAATATAAATATATATATAACACTATTAATAATTTAATATTGTATATTAAAAACAAATAGACTCTCTGTAAGCAAGTTTTTGGTTAATCATCTAACTAATGAAAATGGTTGTGTGAGTAAAAGAATAAAAACTAGCTTTAAATTTTTAAACATTAATATTTTATCAGTAACTATACGTGTGTGTGTGTGTACTATTTCATATGCATAGTAAAAATACTTGAGTTTTGTTATATTTTACTGGAATCATATGGTAAACACACATCCCATACGTTCACAATTATTTAAATACAGATAATTTATCATAAACTCATTTTGTTGTTGCCATTTTTTCCCCCAATTTGTTTTTAAAAAATCTAATTTTAAAAATCAAATTTCAAATAATTCAGCATCGAAAAAAAAAACAAGTTGTTAAGTAATTTATAAAGTTTACATTTCACTCATGCTATAAACCTGATGTATTTTATTTTTGTAACTAAAACTCCAGTAACTAAGCAACCATCTCAGTAGCAGAATATCTTATTCTTAATAAAGGTTTCTTATTCAATTTATAAATAAAAAAGGAAGAAAAGAAACTACCTAGTCTGGATATTTGAACTGTAGAGTAACACAAGAAACATAGCACAATTATTTGATTAAAAAATAAAATAAAAATGAAAATATCTTTAATGATTATTTTCATAGGGGAAATACTAACTTTATTACGTTCTTAAAAATATCTCTCTAATAAATAAGAATGTCAGAAGTCATAAACTATTAATATAAAAATGAAGTTCAGTAATTCTTCCATAACTATTTTATTTGATTTTACGCCTTTCCATAATTATCTGAAGCAATGGACAATAACAAAACTTATATAAGAATTTACCATACCATTATTGAGACAACGATAAAAATAATAAACAAAAAGTAAAAGAAATAAATTATGAAAAAGAAAGGAGAATAATAAGATGAAAAAAAAAAAGACTGATTGAGAATGTCTCATGAAAAAGTAAAAAAAATAAATTCAGTTTTATAAATTTTTAATTTTTTTTATTTAATATTTTTTTAAACTGCATGCTATTGAAAGTATGATTGATGAGTCCATAGGTATAGGAAGATTGTAGTATAAAACATGATATAAGATTGTTAAGTAATTCTCTTAATGAAAAAGTAGCTCTGTGAATTTAATTTACAAATGGTGTCAAAACAATATCAATTGGAAATTTTGAGATAGCATTAAATGTTCCCTGATTATAAGAACTATGAGAGTTTTAATAATGGTAAAAGTAATCATATAAAGGCAAGATAGAAGCAAAACAATCAAATCATAATATATCCATCACTTTTTTGAATGAAATTAGCACATCAATTTTTTTATAACTCTTGGCCTGGGGCAATTGGCTTTTATTAGCTGCTGTTTGGATGAAGTACTTTCTATTTGAGTAATTATTCATGGATAACTTCACACATTAAATATTTCCACACACACACACACATATATATATATATATAATTAAAAGGAGTTTGCCTTAGCAACAGATTGTAATTGTTGATTGTTATTGATGTTGGAATTGTCTAAGTGTCGATTGGTTTTTATTAATATATATATAATCAATAGATGGAGCTTTACCAAGACCTCCAAACAAGCGTATTTTTGTTTACATAAACATCAGAGTCAGAAGACAGTGAATTCTGACTTTGATGTTTATGTAAACAAAAATACGCTTGTTTGGAGGTCTTGGTAAATGAAAGAGACAGTGAATTCTGACTCTGATGTTTATGTAAACAAAAATACGCTTGTTTGGAGGTCTTGGTAAAGCTCCATCTATTGATCATAAATGCAAGCGATAGCAAGTTTACGTATATAAAACTTGTTTTTGTTTTTCATATATATATAAATGAAGTACTATAATAGCAAATTCACTCTTCAAATGTATCTCAAGATTGATGAATGATCCTAAGTGATACACAAGCAAAAATATGCACTTCACTAGTTATAATAATAAAATCAAAATTTTTAACATTTAAAGCAGCCTTCATTTTAATACAAATGCCAATAAAGATTTCACCTCACACATTTATACTATATAATAAATATACAGTATATGATATAATATACATGTATGCATCATAAATGGTCTGGTGTACATATAAAAAAAATTAATACTTAATGTAATTCAATGTTTTCATAGAGATGTATTAAAGACATATAAAAAATAAAAAAATTGAGAAATATGTATACACAACAGTTTAAATCAGGTTCCTACTCCATATGTCCATATTATAGCCAATCTTCTACTTAACAGGTCCATCTTTACTTCAATGGATGGTAAACTTGCAGATGGTTTTCATCCACATCTCTCAGTGCCACAGGGATCTCCTCTTGCCATATTGTTTTATTACATATTTAAATCCATTACTTTTACAGATAGAATCTAAACTGCCTGGTATCTATGTTCCTGCTCTTAAACAGACTATTCATCATATTTCTTATGTTGATGATGTCTCTGTCTTTCTTCCTGATAAATCTTTTCTTCCGGCTTTGTTGCAAATATTGGACTCTTTTTCTAATACTTTTAATCTTCATATTAATGTTACAAAATCCGCAATGTGGAAAATTAAATCTGGTTTATCAATTATTTCCACTTTCACAGCCAAGCCTCAGTCTTTCCTTGGTTTTCCAATAGTTTTATCTCATTCAGTAATTACAAGGCAGATTCAAAATATTATTCTTGATAAAACAAAAAGAATAGTTGCATCGCTTGTTAATATAAATATTTCGCTTATGGGTAAGGTTACACTCTTGAACTCTTTGGTATATTCAAGGCTTAGTTATTATTTACCAATTATTAGGCCAACAAAGCGTTTTGAGAGGGCTATAAATTCGCTTTGTTCAAAATTATTTTGGAAAAACAAGGTTGTAGCCATCAGTATTGCTAAAATTCAAATGCCAAAGCTTTTAAATGGTCTAGGGTTGCACTCGGTCTCAACTCTATATCTTTTCTTCATGTAACTTGTCTAAAGCTTGCTCAGTTATCCCTTCCTTTGGTTATTGATCCTACAGATATGCCACCTCCATTTTCAAGTTATTGAATTGCTGATTTATGGAAGTCAGTTATTAAGTCGATACCCTCGGTTCAAGTTGTGCTTGATGGGAAATTGTCATTCTGGGATGTTTATAAACTAAAATTTCCACATTATACTCCTCTTTTGACTTCATTAGGTGTTTCAAATAAAGTTCTCTTGCGTAAAATGAAACTTCTTTTCATTGAAGCAACACATGTTGATTTTGTACTTAAACTAAATTTAAATGCACTCCCAACAAGTTATTTTTTAGTCACCAGCAGAGGCTTCATTAGGATTTCATCTCAGTGTCAGTTGTGTAGATTATATGATGAGACAATTCTCCATATTTTCTATATCTGTTCTGCTCTTAAGTCGATTAGGGACTTTATTGTTGTGAATGTCTCTCTGGATCTTAGGGATGCTCTTTCTGTTTCTACCACTCTTAAGAAGGAATCATTTGCAGCAATAAGATTATCTATCTTTATAACATTTTCTTTATGGTTGACATGTTGCAGGCTCATCTTTGGTCATTCTCAGGACTCGGCTCTAAGTGTCTTTATTAAGCTTCTTGATCAAGTCAAGCAGCGAGACTCTCTGCTTTCGCCTGTGAGCCTACATGATGATACTTGGGTGAAAGTTTTATTTTCCTCTTAATCTTATTAAGATTCCCTTTTCTCTATATTGACTTTTTCAAGTTTCATTCTGAATACTATGTAAATTTTTATAAAGTTTAACTGTATATTACTATAAATTTATTTTAAAACAACAGTTTAAATCCAATTATAGTTGATAAACTTCCCCTTATAATTTTCTCATTTTATTAATGCTTCAATCATGATGCTTGAACTCTGTTAAGATGGCTGATGAAGGCTTTTGATGATGAACACATAAATTTAGAGGAATTCAGTGAATTTCAAAATACTATTACTGTAAATCATAATGGGATGGATTAATAAGATTAATCAAAGTTTTCAAAAATGCTTCTTGAATCATAGTGTTAGTTTTTTTTCTTCAGGTAAGGATAGCTAATGGTTTAGTACAATTTTCTTTCATATATGCATGCTTGCTAATGATTTTCCATTTGATGTAAACCAGAAGATAGAAGCAAGAGGGAGTAAAACTTTGGATAGCTGGCTTATTTACTCATAGATCTCATTATACATGTCCAGTTTAAACTGAATTACTTTATTTTCAGGTGAATAAGACAAAATAAATAAGAACAAAACTTTGCTAGCCTATGCATATGCCAAAAAAAGTGAAGGTTAGTGATGGTTGTATATTAGATATGATAATGTGTTGGGCTGTTTCCAATCATCTATCAGTAAATGTTGAATGTACAGAAAATTGTAAACTTTATTTAAACTTTTCATATACAAATAACTTGTTATTAATAACACATAAATATTAACCCGCATTATCTATTTGTGTGTTATTACTAAGTTGTTTGCATTTGAGAAGTTTCACCAAAGTTTAAAATTTTCTACACATTCAACATTTACTGATAGTTAATGGAAATCAACCTATATATTATCACAAAGTAAATGGTATTTTCACAATCCTTGCAAGCATTTCATTTTTATTACATAAATGATCTTCATAGTATTTTTAGATTTACAGCTTCTTGAGAAATATTCTGTTTAATTCTTATTGTTAATTATTAAATTCATGCATTTATTGACAAGAATTCTTTCAATGTTCTTTTTAAACATCTTAACATCATATTGTTATCATTAAAAATAATAATAATTCAGTTCATTTAAAATACAAACAATTTAAAATATATAAAAAAATAAAAATAGGTATATGTAAAACACAAATACTTTTTTTTAATTTTACAAAATAAATAAATCTACAAATATACTTTTAACTCATTATGTTACTAATGCTGTTCCGAATATAATTTGAAGATAATTCCTTTATCTACTCTTTCTTTATTCATTATTTGTAAAATATTAAAGATTTTAAGACTTCTCATTCGATAATTTAATATACAAAATTAACAAAGCGTATGACACACTTGAATGACAAGCTATAAAGATACACAGAAATTATTACACGCTAAGCGCTTTCGAGGCCTTTTGCCTCATATTCATAGCGGTACTGTGAGCTGCAGAACAAGGAAATAGGGCAAGGAAACAAAACAGTATGCAAAGTGTATGCAAATGAACTAGATAGTCCAACATTTGGAGATGTCAAAGCAGGTATCTTGTCTATTGATGGAGTTAATATTACCATTAATAAAATATGCTTCTCTGATTTTCTGCTTGATGTCATTTTTCTCAATACAGACTATTTTAGGGCTGGAGGGTTCAAACACATGTCCTGTCTTCTTGGAATGCTCTAAAAATGTTGATGAATTATCATTGTTTTTCATAGCTCTATTATATGTATATCTGTGTTGTGCTGTCCTGTTGATTATGCCTGCTTTGGTTTCCCCAAAATAAATGGCCCGGCAACCAGGTTGTGGGCATGAGTCTGGGAAGGTTCAATTTTGTCCTTAGAGTTATTCATTAGATGATATAGTGCATGGGGTGTATGAAAGCTAATTTTAAATTTATTGGACAAAACCTTGATTAATTGATAGGAGATTTTAGGTATGTGGGGAAGAGTAATATATGGAAGTTTAATATTGTTTTTATTGTCTGTGATTTTCCTATAAAATTGTTTGATTTTATTGTTAATAGTGTTGAGTTTATAGCCTGCTTGTAGTAGGTCTTTGGTGTAAAGATGTATATTATTCTTTCTATCTGCTTCAAACTTGCACAGCCGCATATTTCTATATAAAAAAGCTTGCAGGCCTGCCAATTTGTGAGAGCTTGGAGAGTTGGAGTGTGGGTGTATAAAGCCTCTGATTTCAAAAGGCTTTATTATCATTGAATAATTTATAATTCTCTCATCGCGTGTTAACCGAAGGTCAAGGTAATTTAGACTTTGGAATGCGTCTTCTGCTGTGGAATTGATATTTAGATTAGTGTTATGTGTTAACTCTTGTGTAATACTATTTATAGTGTGCTGGTTGGCTAAAATAAATATATCATCTACGTACCACATGTATATAGTGTGAGGGCTGTCAGCTTGATATTTGGACACGATTAGTCTTTCGTAGTGATTAACTCCATCAATAGATGAGATACCTGCTTTGACATCTCCAAATGTTGGACTATCTAGTTCATTTGCATATGCTTTGCATACTGTTTTGTTTCCTTGCCCTATTTCCTCATTCTGCAGCTCACAGTACCACTATGAATATGAGGCAAAAGGCCTCGAAAGTGCTTAGCGTGTAATAATTTCTGTGTATCTTTATAGCTTCTCATTCAAGTGTGTCAAACGCTTTGTTAATTTTGTATATTTATTCATTATTACTATTGCCTCCTCATTATCCCTAAATAAATATTATTCTTAGAAGTGTCAAAAAAAATAATGATAAAAATAAAAAGACAAGTGAGAATTGGGAATTGAAATGTTATATACATATATTAAAATATTGCAACATGCAAGCTCAATTATATAAATAAACATATTATCAACTGCTCTAAAGTTGTTTATTCTTTAATAACAAATAATTCAAAACCTTACAAATATTAAAGAAAATATTTCTGCATTCTTTCATCCTTTTTTACATCATAATTAACTGTTTCTGGCTTGTGGCTTCATCAGTGAGGAGCTTTGGATCTGAGAGCACTGCACCTAGATTTTAGGATCTAATGCAACCCTCCAGCTGCCACCTTTTATCTCTTCTTAATTACAAAACTATGAGAATAAAATTGGAAAACATAATAATATTTTCAATGTAAGCCTAAGAGAATAGTGGTGGCTATGGTTGTTAAAGAGCCAAAGACAACAAAATGTATAGGTACTGAACTGAGTTCAGACCCATATGACAATATAAGCTATTGAGCTTAGATTGAAAATATTCTGTTTTCAATTTTATTCTCATAATTTTGTAGTTAAGTAGAGATAAAAGATGGCTGCTGGAGGGTTGCATTAGATCCTAAGATCTGGGTGCAGTGCTCTCAGATCTGAATCTCCTCACTGACAAAGACCACAAGCCAGAAACTAGTCTAGGGATATTGGATAAGTAGGCACTAGATGGGATTTTATGCACAAGTCTTCTGGCAGTCATTGATTACTCTGGTTAGCACTGAGTGATGTTATTATATGGAGAGTTTTGCCTGTTTAATAAACTGAAATATATGGATACTATATATATAATATTATAAATCAGTGGCTGTATTTCTTCAAAGAATATACATAATCTTATAATTAAATATTAGTAAATACAGTAATCAAAAATTTTGAAAAGTACAACAAAATATAATCATCACTTAGGAGGATTTCAACTATCCTCCTTTGTCAACTAATACTTTGAAAGGTTAACCTTCCCATAATTCCATGATCTTAACATTTGCTGCCTGTCTATTGATTAAGTCTTGCTTGTCTTTATATATTAGCATAGCTTCCTTTATTTTCATTTTATTATTTCTTTCAGTTTGTAATATTTTTACATTTCTATAATTGAAATTAAAACGATATATACATGATTTATTATGGTTGTAAAAACGGAAGCTGATATGTTATTATTACCTTTGCAATTTTGTTTCATATTTTGAACCCTTTTTAATAATAGCAAGTAAGTGCTCTTTAGTTTTTTTTTCCAAAGTGATGATTATATTTTTTGTACTTTTCAAAACTTTTTGATTATTGTATTTATTAATATTTAATTATAAGATTACATATATATATATATATATATATATATGTAATCTAAAAATTTCAGTTTAAAGGAATATATATATATATACCTTATAAGATTATATATATATATACCTTTAAACTGAAATATTTGTAGCTATATATTTTCTTTAAATAAAGTTCCTTCTAAAACTAAAATATTTTTAAATTTAAATATAGCATTAAATTTAGTAAGCTTTTTATTTGGCCCACAAACAAAATAATTGCAAAATCGAATCTTTCAACTGCATAGATTAAGAAGCATTTTTAAAAGTTTAATAAATTGGGGATCACTCAGCCACCATACTTGAGATCATTATGCTTAGATATTTAATTAAATTACATACATCATCTACAAAGGTGAAAGATTTATTTATCAAATATACAAAGATACTGCAATTAATAAGAATGCCTTTATTACTGGGTACAGACATGCGATTTATAGTTTTGGGCATTTTTCTGAGTGCTAAAATCGTGCTTATCTTCATCTTACCATTATATCTGGCATTATAAAATTTTATTTCAATAGTAAAGTGTTTAACGTGTATACTAAATGGCCTATAATGTTTAAAAGCTTATTTATTAATCTAGAAATAATTTGTGAAAAAACAGTTTCTATCACCTTGTGAAATTATAAACGAAACTTTTGAAAGTTGATTCTATCATTTTTATATTTGTAATACTAAATTATAATCTTGACAGTTGAACTGCATTTAGTTTTTCACATGTTAATTCATGACTTTCATTTTAAAAGACTATTGAGCAAAAGTATATTTTTCTTTTACCATTAACAGCATAGACAAATTGATATCAATGAAGAAATATTGATTTTTATACTCAAACATCTTCTTTAATCATAAAATCTAAAACTGATTTTTCTGTAAAGAGAATATAATGCATGTATGTTAACACATGTAACCATTATTGTAAATACAGCTTTGTTATTCTAAAAACTATTTCAATTTTTTTAAATGATGGGCTCTGAATATTGATTTAATTTAAAGCTACTTGGCTCAATGCAAGTTATTCTTTTTTTGTATAACTTTTCTGAAATTAATAACTCAAATTTCTGTTTATAAAACAAATTATTTTTTTAATAATCAAATACTTTTAAATATGTGTATATATCTAATATTAACAATATTTGCTTATAGTAAATAGCAAATTTTAATGGTTGGTGGAAGAATCTATTAAAAAAAAAAGTTATGAGATTTGTTTTTTTAAAACGTATATATTTACTGCAGTGCTTTAGTCTCTATACAAGATCAAGAGATTGCATTTGAAAGAGGTTCCCCTTTTAAATGCAAAAATCATTTACAGTTTACTATTTTCATTGGTTAAGGGTAATTGGGATTTTTATAAGAGCTTCTGAATTTTGACTACTAAAAGCATTATATTGAGGAAAAGTACTTTATTATATTTTATCTCTAAATCTAAGAATAATTGTTCTCTTTGGGCATCTTTTTCCAGTATTAGGTATTTTTTTGTAGTAATTCTGTTGAGATACCACTTTATTTACTAAAGTTTGATAGGTTAGTAATTTTATTCTTAAATGCAATGGTGTAATTTCTTTTGATTCATATAGAGTCGATTTTTCTAATAAAAGTCTTTATACAAATATCTGATGTCAAACTGAATTTACACCAATAAATAATAAAGATCTTTATAAAGCCCTTAAATCTATAAAATCTAATGAGTTTTGTATTGATTGAAATTTCAACCATTACATTAAACATATGCCCATTCTATGTTTGGATATTAGTGCAGATATTTTCAATCAATGCCTATCTCATTCTTATTTACCATTATAGTGAAAATTGGCATTGATAAAACTTATTTTTAAGATAAATTGTCCTATAACGTTTTTACATTATAGGCCTATTACTGATTTGACTGTTATCTAATTTATTTGAAAAAAAATATTTATAGTCAAATTAATTTTTTTTAAAAATTCAAATATTATACAATTTTAATAGTCAGATTTTACATATATTATAATAAATAATAATCATATACAACGGCTATATATATTAATAATAATTACATATAAAAAGTCATTTTAGCCATGGTTTTTTGCCTTTTCAAATGTTCATAATCTATTTTAATGCTAAGTGATAATTGCAGATAGAATACCATCTAGTGTTTTATATTGGAAGTAAAATAACTACTATAACAAGATAAAACAACAGTAAAATAAAATAAAACCATATAGAAAAAACAATATAACTTCAAAGAATTGATTACATAATATAATAATATGCAGAATAAATAATAAGTAAATTATACAACTTTATATATACTATTTTTTTATAATTTTACATTCATTTTTTATTGACCAGTGGTTAACTAAGTTTTATAAATATTTCTACAACTATTTAAGTTATGTTTAATGCAATACGTTTAATATATTTGTCTTCTTTTTTGATCTTTAATGTAATTTAAAAGATTAATATTTTTGTAGAATCTATTTTATGACCATATGTTAAGTAATGAATGTATAAAGCAGATTTATCATCTCACCTATTAATTACCTTATATTCTTTGGCTCTTATCTTTAAGTGTTTCTCTGTATAACCACAGTAAATCATATTGCAAAAAACAATTTTATATATAATACCTTTTTTGTATTTTATATTGTCTCTTAATTTATGTTTAGTCTGGAGATGATATAAAATACAATAAAGGGATTGTATATAAAATTAATTGTGACTTTCCAATATAATTTAATATGATCATATACAGAAACAGTTAAAGATAACAATGTAATTAATAGGCAAGTTGATAAATCTGCTTTATATATTCATTACTTAACATATAGATATAGATACTACAAAAATATCAAATCTTAAATTACATTAAAGATCTAGAAAGAGGCCAAATATATTAAATATATTCCATTAAGCATAACTTAAATAATTATATAAATATTTATAAAATGTCAATAAACCTAGTTAACAATTGGTCAATTAAAAATGAATGAAAAATTATATAAGATAGTATATATAAAATTATATAATGTATTTATTATTTATTCTGTATATTATTATATTATGTAGTCAATTATTTGAAGTTATATTGAATTTCTATAAGGGTTTTATTCTATTCAGTTATTGAAGTTATTTTGCTTCCAATTATAGAGAACATTAGATGGGTGATCTATCTGCAATTATCAGTTAATATTAAAATAGATGATTAATATTTGAAAAGAACACAAAACCATGTAACAAAAAGGCTTTTTAAGTGGAATTATTATTAATATATATAACTATATTGTACCGGATCATACTCCCCTGCGGATTTCTATTCCTAATCTTGCACCAAGCATGAAGTGACCAAGATTTAACAGGGAAAGAAATGGATACCAATTTAGCCGATTGTTTGTACTCATATATATTGGTACTTCCAGCTAAACTGATAGAAAGAGTGAATTGACAGGATTCTGCCAGTCAAAAATCCTCTTTAGTTGACATCATATTTAAATGCCCGATGTTTCAAATCCATGGTAAGTACACATCTTTGAAAAGTCTATTTATAGATAGCTTTTGTGTGCCACTCCTAGAAAGGAATAAAACGAATTTTCCCCCTCCTAGAAGGATGTGCAATAGAATAAGATTTAACACCCCGGTAGAGCGATATCCCATATGGTTAGCTCAGTACTCTACATCGAGGGTCTTCAATGGGTAAGTTAAATAGTTATTATTGGTATATGATTGATAAAGAAAGAGTACATTTTATCAAATAAATAATAATACGAAAACGAAACAATTTTAATATTATAATTAAATATTTATTTAATCCCAAATACTCACCACCGTTTCATACTTAAAGCAATATAATAAAACTAAATAAACGAATTATTATCATAAACCCATATATATATATTTGATGCCTTTAAATAGATAAATATATAAATACAATTTAAATGAATATGAAAATAGATAAACCCCTAAAGCTATTTACAATACAATGTTTCATAAAGAATGCAAGTGGTCTCAGCTTTTTACCCTGTAGAAATAAGTTATACTTTATGTGATTATGATGTATAGATATTTTCAGATAAGAGATTTTCAGTCATACAGGCATACACTTTTACTCAGAACTTTAAAACCTTTTTTTTTTATTGATAGCAAATATAATAATAATAAACAAACCTATGCATACGTATATTTGCACTATGAAATATTTCACTAATTTCATATTTTTCAACATGTCAATAAGGTTGCATCAGCTCAGATACTATATAGTACTCAACATGAGGTAGGGTATCTATTTGCCTTTTTCGATAAATTCTTATACATGTATATACGTACAGCACAATCATACGCTTACTACTATTCTAAATATAAAGTTATTTAGTGGACTTGCTTACGGGAATTTACAATGAATAAACCCCTTTTGCACTCATCATAAGGTACAACAGTGACAAAAAATAACTTAAAAGGATATACGGATAAATACATGTTTAGATACTCAACATGAGGTATCATATTTACCGAATATTACAAGCGTATGTGCGCATATATACACATGTATATTTACATATAATTTTCAACAAAAAGAAAAAAAAACAGCAATAAAAAAAAAAAACTAATTGCAACCTTTGCTGAAAATACTAGAATTTGGGATAGAAACATGAATTAACAGATTTAAGTAAAAGCTGTATCATTATGCCTGCAATAACTATAAATTCAATATATATATATATGCAAGAGACAATTCTATCTATCTCTCTCTTTTTTTAAATGATTAATAATAATGAAAAAAATAATAATATATTTAATCGGAAATATCATAGTTAATTAGTTCAATATTAATAAAATATTTGTAAAATAAACTTATGTAGGTGTCTTCATCTTCTGAGTGGGCTTCAATTCAACTAGCTGTGCGGTGAGGATTTCATCTGATTCGGGCATAGGCAAGGCAGCTTCGTCATCATCATGGCTGGCTGGAACTGGCATGATCACACCTTGGCAATTTTGACAGAGAAAGGGTGGGTGCATCGGCTGGTTGTCTACCCCATGGTCATTCTACTGGACTCTCTGGTAGATTGCTTCATATTTTCCTCTTTTTGGTATATTATAATACTTTTTATTAAATGTTCATTCGCTATCTTGACTGGTTCATTAAATCCTTAAGAAATCAAGAGTTCTTCAAAGAACTATAATGGATTTCTTAGAAATATCAGCAGTAGTCTAGTCCATAAATTAATCTCTAAGTAGCTGGATGATTGGAGAATTCTGGAGCCAAAGTAGTGAATGACTTGCCCAGAACGACTGCCAGAGAAAGAATAAAATCCCACAGCACTGACTAAAACTTATCAAGCCCACTCATAAGAACCAATTCAGGTACCCCCCTGAGAAGTATGAATCAGCCAATCCTTTTAATTTAGCTTATCACTTAGATTATAAACATTCCTTTATATTTTTCTGATTAAATTTTACATAGCAGGGTTTGATATGTTTGTTTTCCATTTTGAATACCCAGACCACTTCTTTAAAGAATCAATTCAAAAGAATTTTTATTTTATATACAGAAAAAAAAAATAACAGATTAATTATTGCATTGATTATCAAACATTTTGCTTTTGGTCAGATTTTGCCAAAGCAATTAACATTCTTTGCTTACAGAATAAAATTAGTTTTTAGAAAAGTAATTAATATATATATATGTCCAAAAGATGGCGCTATACCAAAACCGCCGAACAAGTGTAAGATTTGTTTTACATAAACGAAAAAAGAGTCAGAAATTAACTACCTCTTTCATTTGCTCACCCCCAGATCAGCTGATTTCAAGCTGGTTTGCTATCCTCAGTGGGGGATAGAGTATAGAAACTAGATCTAAAACATTGACTCTCAAGTGTTTATGCAAAACGTTTCTATCAGATTGCAAGCGTGAATTTTTCAGACCGGTAAAGTCTTCCGATCTAACCCAGCCTAGCAAGCTAGATATTTATATGGGTCTGATCTCAGTTCAGAATCACCATATAATCAAAGTCTCTGCAATATATATCATTGCAAGAAAACTCTAAAGGTACATTTATGAAAAAACAAATACAAGTTAATCATGTAACCTGCTATCACTTGTTATTTATGTCCAAAAGATGGCGCTATACCAAAACCGCCGAACAAGTGTAATATTTGTTTTACATAAACGAAAAAAGAGTCAGAAATTAACTACCTCTCTCATTTTCTCACCCCCAGATCAGCTGATTTCAAGCTGGTTTGCTATCCTCAGTGGGGGATAGAGTATAGAAACTAGATCTAAAACACTGACTCTCAAGTGTTTTATGCAAAAAGTTTCTATCAGATTGCAAGCGTGAATTTTTCAGACCGGTAAAGTCTTCAAACCCACCTAGCAAGCTAGATATTTATATGGGTCTGATCTCAGTTCAGAATCACCATATAATCAAAGTCTCTGCAATATATATCATTCAAGAAAACTCTAAAGGTACATTTATGAAAAAACAATATAACACGAACCTCTATCACTTGTTATTTATGTCCAAAAGATAGCGCCATCTTTTGGACATAAATAACAAGTGATAGCAGGTTACGTGATTAACTTGTATTTGTTTTTTCATATATATATATACAAGTATGTTGGAACAATTGCTTTAATTATTTATTTTACTAATATGTTCCAACATTTGATCTCTTGTTTAATAAAGTTTTCTTTTCTCTATTTGAATTTTTCAGAGAAAAGTAAAATACATAAAATAACATGTCATAAAAATATACAAAAAATAAAAATAAAAATACATGAGTTTATTATACATGTACAATATTTCTGTGTCAATTTCATGTTACTTTAAATTGGTGTGTGTGTGTGTGTCTGTGTGTGTATTTTAATGCTCAGACCCAACTTCCATTATTAATATAGCACATTTATGTATTTGTTGTGTTTAATATCTACAATTTTACATTACAGCAGACTTTGTGTAAGGCCATTTGATAATGCCTGGCACAATATAGTGGTTGTTTATGATTTTTATTATTTATTATAATTTTTGTGCATAGTGGATTTTATTAATTTTTATTTTTGATGAGCAAAAAATCTTTGGTTTGATTTATGTAAGAGAATGGATCAGCTTGACCCATATAAATCAATGTTTAAATTTGCAGTAACATAGCAAGAAAACAAAAATGTTTATAATTAAAAATTTTCCCAACATTAATAAAACCATTTTCCAATATGAAAAAACATTGCTAAAATTGAAATGTTTTACTGAGATCGATGACATAAGACTGTCATAGGTCAACTAAAACTGATGATCATGCAAAAACTATCTTGGAATTACATAATACCAGAAAAAAATAATTTAAAACATAAACAAATGGTGTTAAAATTGAAGAATAAATATAATAGAAAATTGCAGTTCTTGGACAACAAATAACACCCAAACTTAGAATTAATTGATAATAAAGATAATTAAGTTAATCTATTCAATCATCAAGTTTCAGAGGCAAAAGGAAAAACCTTAAATAATGGTTCCAAATTTGTGGGTGATAGAACACTAGATGGTGTTCAATCTGCAATTATCGGTTAACATTAAAATAGATGATTAACATTTGAAAATGGTATGAAACCATATGACAAAAAGGCTTTTCTGAATTATTATTATTATTATTATTATTATTATTATTATTATTATTATTATTATTATTATTATTATTATTATTATTATTATTATTTTTTTTTTTTATTATTATTTTTATTATTATTATTATTATTATTATTATTATTATTATTATTATTATTATTATTATTATTATTATTATTATTATTATTATTATTATTATTATTATTATTATTATTATTATTATTATATATACAGCTGTTTTTCATGATTTCAGTTATTTATTATAATTTATATAAAAAACAGCATAATGGATTTTATTAATTTCCATTTTTGAGGATCTACATATATTATCTTGACTGATCTAACTGATGACTTTTCAAAACATATATGTGACTTTTGCCTATTTAGACTGTTCTAAAGCATTTGATGTACACTCTAGAAAACCTCTATTCATCAAAATACTTTATCTGAACAATGATGTCTTGAATTTTATGAAAAGTTATTTCATGGATAGAAAACAGATCATGCTAATTGATAACATTATATCTGATCCACTTTTAGCAACTCAATATATCTTTTAGAATTGAATTATTGATTTTCTTTTGTACATTATAGATACATTAGAATTTTATATTTCATTTTAATTTTTCTACTTCTCATATTTTTGCTGATGATACCCAGCTTCATTTGGATTTTCCACTGAATTATTTTTTAGAGGATTTGAGGCATGTTGATTCTGATTTGGAAGCTATGATAGAATTGCCTAAAAAACATTGCTTAAATATAAAGGTATCTAAAACTATTACTTTATTTGTTTCTAAAGTTGATTTTGGGAGAATTGAGTATATGACTTTAGATATAAAGTTGGAAAATTGCATTATACCTATTGTGCAAAGTTATAAGAATCTTGGCATAGCTCTGAATTCCCTGCTGACTTAAAAAAACAGCAGATTAATTCAGTTAGCCTCTGTCAGATTATAAAAACTATATAATTTTAAACTGAGTGATATTTTTGTGACTTTATGTATAATTCATACTTAAGCTTTGCTGAGTATTTGGTTATTCAAAAAATTCAAAATGTATACTTAAGATATAGATATGTTATATTGTACATATGTTTTTTCATGTCACCCATTATTTTAAATTATGTAATTAGCTTAAGATGGAACAGAGGTGCAAATTGCTCTTCTGTTGTATAGTTAATAAAACTCATAAACAAAATATTCCAGTAAACCTCAATTCTAAATTGAGAAAGAGAAGATACTTGTATAAATATAATAGTCATTCTAAACATAACTTTAATATGCCAAATATTAAAAATTTTATCTTTACTAAAAGTTTTTCTTTTAACTGAGCAAGATTTTCTATATGAGATCCGATAATAATTTGGCTCTAAACATTTATTGTTGGAAGATTAATTAATTAATTTATTATTATTATTATTATTATTATTATTATTATTATTATTATTATTATTATTATTATTATTATTATTATTATTATTATTATTATTATTATTATTATTATTATTATTATTATTATTATTATTATTATTATTATTATTATTATTATTATTATTATTATTAGTAATAGTAACAAGTCAGATGTCACATGACTTATATATAGCTTACACTTACAAATATGTAAAATTAAGAGCGTGCTAATAGCTCTAAACAAGCTTTTTTTTTATTTATGATAAATGCTATTATTATTATTATTATTATTATTATTATTATTATTATTATTATTATTATTATTATTATTATTATTATTATTATTATTATTATTATTACGTTTCAATAAAGGCTTTATTGATCTCAATGGTTTACAAAAGTTTACATCTAGAAAATTTCAAATTTTACATACAATGAGTAATATTAGGGTAAACATATATATATAAAGGAAATTTAATGGTTACACTTTGTGGTTAATGGACTATAACAATATGAAGGATAAAAAAAATAATTAGAGTTCTAAAGTTTGATGAGCTTAGTTTTGTGGGCATGTCTTTTTGAATGTTAGTTGTATGATATTTTTTTGCAGCATTCACAACATTGATGGTTGCCTTAACAATGACCATGTTGCTGCATATAAGTGGGGGTTGGTTATTATTCTATCTCTATTTCTAATGTGTAACAGTTTGTTGCTAAATGTAGCTGGGTGTTGTCTGGTATTATTGCCAATTAAGAAAGTACATCTGGTGCACCAGTACACATATAGTACAAATGTGGCTGCCCTAATGCTAGGTATTGATCTTCTCTGAAAAGCAACCATTATGTGATTAATGATTGTACCTGGTTTTCTGTAGGTGTTACACATCATCTGTCATGTTTGGTTAAGTGCTATACATTGATAAATAATGTGGTCCAGCATCTCTTCTGCTCGATGGAAGAGTCTACAGAAAGGATTAATAGATCTGTACATTCTTTTTATGATAAAGAAAGTGGGTTGTTGGCAAGGCAATGAGATTCATTTTAATGATAAAATCAAAGTATTTGGGCTCTAGAGCCCATTTTTTATATTCCTTGAGTAGTCTCTTGTTGTTAATTCCTAGCATAGGTTGTATAGCATTAGTATCTGTTTTTCTGTTCATTAAAACATAAATATCCCAGTAGGAATACTTATGCAAATACTGTTCTGGAATCTTGTCTGTGGTTTTGCATTGGTATATAATGTTAGTGAAAAAAGAACCTTTTGGAGGTGGTCCATCTGTTGGAGTAACTTCTAGCAAGTGGTTAATTTTTGGATATTTCGCAAGGATTGTAATTATTGAGTTCCTTAACTTTTGTAGATGAAAAATGTTAATGTTGTGCAAGCCAAGTCCATTTTTTATTAGGAGTTGGCTAAGTTTTTTTGTGGAGATTGCTACTGTTTTTCTGGCCCAAAGTAGTTTATTACATATGGTTTTAATTTTTGAAATAAATGCCATCGAGAATGAAATAACCGGTACATAATATGTTATTTTGGTTGTGATAAGCTGGTTAATTAACTGTACTTTGGAATACAGTAAAAGATATGCCTTGGACAAGGAGTTTATAATTTTTGTGGCTTCTTCTTTTAGTTTATTTTGGATGTGGCATCTCATTCCTGTAATTCCCATATGAAATGGGAACCCAAGGAATGAGTTTGGTTTTGATTTGTAAATTGATGTACATGGTTTACCAGTGTATAGTGACCAGGCTGTGCTTTTTGCCAGATTAAACTTTAATTCATATTTCTGTGAATATTCTTTTAATATTTTTTGGAGTTGCGGTATTTGTTTTTTTGATGTTAGAAATATGGTAACATCATCCATATAGGCAATGCATGTAGTGTACTGTGTTGTGTCTGGTATCTCGATCCCAATAAATGCATTTTGTATGCTTTTAATAAGGGGATTGATGTAAAATATAAACAATAGTGAACTAAGAGGGGATCCTTGGGATATAGATTTGGTGGGTGTGAAAGATGGTGAGTTTCTTCCATTTAAAGTTATATGGATCTCTCTGTTCAGAAGCAGGTTAGCAATTATATATAGATGTGTTCTAGGAATTTCTGTGTCTTTTAGCATTTTCAGAAGTGTGTATATATTGACTGAGTCAAATGCAGCTTCTATGTCAAGCTGCACGACAATGGGTCCGTATTTTTTTCGCTGTTTTACTGTGGCTAGAATTGCTTTAAAGAATAAGGCTGCTTCTGTTGTTGAAGAGTTTTTCTTTGCATATTGTGTTTTGGAGATAAGTGGCATTATATATGGTTCAATTTCATCTTTAATAATTTTCTCCATAATTTTGATCAGCAAAGGTCCCAAAGATATTGGCCTGAGGTCTGTAATAGGTGGGATAATTGATTTCTTTTTATTATAGGGTACTATGGCTATTGGATAGACACCCTCCATGGGTTGAATTTGTTGCACTAGATGGTTTGCTAACTGACACAAATATTCTGTTGTGAATTTACTTAGGACTCCAGGACTACCTGGATAGCAAGCGTTTTGAATAGTATTCAGTTTTGTTGTGCATAGATCTTTTGTAAATGGGATTTTTGTCTCTGGTGGGTCAAACAGATTATGTGGTATTTTATATGGTTGTTTTTCTTGTAATTTCTCCTTAAAATATTCAAAAATTGGCACAATTATATTGTGTCCTGCATATGTTCCACTATTTGTATATAGTGCCATTGGCACTTTTACATCTGGTTGGTTCCCCAGCACCCATATTATATAATCTCTTGTCCAAGTGTGTGGCCTGGTTAGGCATACCTTGCTTTTCTTTATCTTCAGATAGCTTTTGAGTTCATTACATGCTTTATTGTATGCTTGTGTAAGCTTGAATATATACTGCTGGGTGCAGTGTGATGGGTTAATCATGATTATTCTCTGGTGCAACTGATCTGCCAGAGACAAAAGTCTTGATGGTGGAGGTTGTTTTTTTGTTATATGGTTGATGTTAAAGGACAACATTCCCATAAATGCTAGATATTTCTGGACCAGGTTCAAAGTCATATCTTTGATTTTGTTTAGCATTATGTAGGTCTCAGAGAACAGAAATTCAGGGGTTGTTTCTGGGAGTAAAACTCTTATTGTTCTTGTAAGTGGAAAGGGTAATATTTGAATTTGGGCACAGTCAATTGTGACTATTTGAGCTGAGTGATCGGAAAAAGTTTGAGGGAGTTAGTTTTATTTCAATAAGGTGGTGAAGCATTGTAGAATAAAAGCACAAATCAATAAGTGAGGAGAAGCGATTATTGTGGAAAGAGATGGCATCATCTGGCAAAAAACCTTTGCCACTCATTAGTGGTATGTTTATTCTGTGAAGCCAAGGTTGGGTAAATTCCTGATATTTTAAATTAAAATCTCCAATTAAGACGGTTGGGTTTGAAGTTGTAGCTAACCTTGAATTAATGTTTGCAATTATGGTATCTATTTTTTTTATCCTGTAAAGGCATATATACAAAAACCAGATTTATTGTTATGTTTTTTTTGGTTGAAGGTTGCAATTAATAAGTTCATGTCAATGTGAATTATTTTGAACATTGTGAATGGGCAATTTCTAGCAATTATGAGTCCGGTGCCAGCTGAGGGATAGGAAGAGTCTCTGGAGCATGCACAGAAACCTTCCATATTTAAATGTTATTATTATTTATTAATATATTATATTTTTGCTAATATTGTATATATATTAATTAAATACTGCCTAACACTATACTAGTAACAATAAATAAAATAAAAATTCATATAACAATACAATACTAGCCAAATAAAAAAATAACCTTTACTAAAATTCTTCCACAACCATGGTTTCATTTATTAACAATAGATATTTTCAAATGTAATTCAACTAAATGTAGCACCTATATATACCAAACGAAATAGCCTTCCCATTATTCACATCAAAACACAACTACATCAAAGGATGTCTTATGAGATTGATGGTCTCATATTCAAAATATTTTACCGTCAAAGTCTCTTTCATTTTTTTTTTCAATTCACTTTTTTTTAGAAAATATTATTTGACAATGTGAAGGTTATTTATTTATAATAAAAAAAGTGAATTGAAAGGAAGAGTAAAAGAAACTTTGATGCTAACATTTTTAGAATCTGAGGCCACCAATCTCAAGAAGATCTCTTTTGATATTAAATGAAGTTGGATTTTGAAGTGAATCATATGCAGGCTATTTTTTTGTACATATAGATGATACATTAGTTGAATTTTACTTGAAAAGGTTTATTTTTTAATAGATGAACAATTGTTATGGAAGAATTTTAGCAAAGATTAGTTTTCTTGTCTGGTATTGTAATGTTATATAAATTTTTATTTTATATATATTGTTACATAGCTGAATTAAAAATTAATTACATTGTTGACAGCATGTTCCTTAGGATTAGTTTAGAGTTATTTAATTAATGTGAAAATATTATTTAATTTTCCCATGCATATTTTTATATATTAATAATGGATCTCCAATTAATTAAATAATTAAATTCCCAATATAATAGTATGAGAATTTTTAAACATTAAATTTGTTAAATAATAACATTTTGATATGGAAATATTTTAATAAGTTATAAATGATTGTAGAAAGAAGAGAAAACTATAAAAGAATGTAAACAAGTTTTTTTAACTATTCTCTTCAGTAATTATAATTAATTAGTAATATGAATTTAAACTATGAAAATGCACTAAGAGGAAAAATATTTTTTTTTTGTAAATTATTTAATAGATATTAATCATAACCTTAAAATATAGATAAAGTTTTATATTTAGGAATATTTAAAAATAAAACAAAAAACAAACAAATAAGATTTTAATATTTTTGGTACATTTTATTTCTAATTACAATTGTTTTTCTTTTCTTTTTATCTCTCTTCAAACAAAAAATTGAATCAATGTTTTATCTTATTTTTGCTTTTGCAATAAATTTTTTTAATTAGAATGTCAAAAATTTTATGATGTTAACTTAAGTTCTTCACTTGTTTTTCAATGCTTATGATTAAAAAGGAAAATAGTTAAACAATTATATTTATAATAAAGTTATCTAATTGGCTGTTATAGAAACTATCAGTTGGAGACAGATTGTAAATGGTTTGTCGACAAAATTGTTTTAGAAAAAAATAATGCGATGTTTGAATAAGTCAGAAGATCTAAGTATCTGATAAGAAGAAATTATTTCTTACCTAGTTGTTAAAGAGAATAGTCAAGTCTTAATCCCATTAGTGAAAAAGACAGTAGGAGAAGAAATTATTCCTAACTTAGCTGTTGAAGAGAGAATAGTCAAGTTTTAATCCAGCTGCTAAAGAAGAAAGAAGCAGTTTTCATTAAGCTATTGCATAATATAACAAGCTTTCAGAATCCTGTAAGTTTAGTCATAAAATTGGTTTCTACAATAAAACCATGGAATAAATTCAGCTAAAAGCTAGCCATCATCTTCCTCCATGTAATCTGCCTTCACTGAAATAAAATGTTACCCCTAAAGTTCTTTGCAAACTTGTCTGCGGCCAAGAAAATGTGTTTCTGTCTATGTTAGTCTCACCTGAGAAATTGATTAAGAAAAAATGAATAAAATCTTGTTGTTGTTAACCGGGAAATAAAATACTGCAGATCAGAACAAATTAATCATGTTGAAATGTAGAAGCTTTTAATAAAGAAAACTCAACTATAAAAACTGGAGTATATAATTGGGATAAACTCCACAAAATAACAAACCGTAGTTAATGGTATTTTTGTATGTGTGCATTGTATTTCTATTAATAGTAAAAATGATTTTTTAATATAAAAGTAATGATTTTTTTTGTAAGAATTGATCATTTTAAAGATTTCAGTAAGTTAATGTTTTCAAATTGTGAACCATATTTTTTTTTAAATCTACCCATTTTTTTTTTTGTGAAACATTATTCTTCCTTCCTAATTAATTAAGCTAAATCAAAGAGTATTATCTTTGATTTTGAAAATGTTTTCCAACTCTTAGTTATTTTAAAGAAATAACTTAATTAATTAAAAATTAATTATGAATAGAAATTAACTGATTGATTATAATTTTTATAAAAATATATATTTTAATGAAGTGAATGTTTAAAATTTTATACTATTATGTCATTTTTTGTTTATTGTTAACTAATTAATTATTAAATAATTGTTTTAAAAATATTTTTAGTCTTAATTTCTGTATTCTATCTAGTTCCTGTTTCATAAATTGGAGTTTATGTGACTTTATTTTATGACAGCTTAATTTTGTAGGATTTTTTAAAAATAATCCCAATGAAACTATTTATTTATAATAGGGTAAACTTAGGAATTATTTGAAGTGACTTATAATAAGCTGCTTCATTTATTTATCTCTGTCTCACAGTAATAGTTTACAGAGTTCTTGCTTCCTGGTCTAGATTTGTGCATAACAGTTATATGGAGTAGGGGTTTTGTTTAGTGTTATGAACATCCAGTTGATGATGATTTCATAACTCCTCTAATCCAGCTTGGCACAAAGGGATATGCTTTAAAGTTCATGCACTATGTTTCATTTTATTGATTATTTTTTTAGAAATTTAGTTTAGAGTTAGCCAGTACATTAATGGTACTAAGCGGCCAGAGCATTGATGATGGTCAGAATGTTTTTAGTATCTCAGCATTATATGACTTATTGTTATATTTTGATGAAGTATCATTTAAATATGTGCATCCAGATTTTTATTGTTGTATTTCTTTCCTAGGTTTGGCAATGGCTAAATAATTAGCCTGGTCTATAGTGGACCAGTTTCCAATTCAGTCACAAGATTTTACTGTTGATTTATTTTTATTATTGATCATTCATGATGATTAATGATTATTACTTTTGTGTAATTCTGGTGAACTTATAGTTCATTCTCTGCTGAACTCTCATATTCCTTCCTTTTATATTTGATTTTATGTTTTATTTATTTGGGTGATGATGGTAGTTTCCCATCTCCTCATAATTCAGCCCTAATGTGGTATACTGTTACAAATAACTACCCAATTGTTGGATATTGTAACATCAGATTCTCTTTTATTAACCACCATTTCCAAATTGTTACAATGTGTGTGTATATATATATATATATATATATATATTGTTACAATGTGTGTGTATATATATATATATATATATATATATTCAAATCACTACTTGCAATGTTATTTCAACAATGCTTTCTGTGAACAAATATAAATTCTGAACAGCTGGTTGAAGTTCAAAATTTATATTTGTTTACATAGGGTTTTTGTTGAAATTGTGAGTGGTAATTTGAGTGTTTTCTATTTATTTCAGCTAGTGATATACATTATGATATATATATTGTACCCTTTTCTATAGGTCGGTAATAGTTCATAACAGTCAATTACTAAAAATTTTAAATTTTAGAATATGTTCTTTTGATTTATTATTTATAGTTTGTCATTTATGTTATAAAGTACAATTTGAGGCTAAAGCAAATACGTAGTATATAAAATCATTTAAAAGTAGTTAAGTAAATTTTAAAATATTGTTTCATATGGTTGTAAAAGCTGGCCATATTAAATAACACAGCTATAAAAATTAAAAGTATATTTAATAAATTTGATTTTAATAGTTTAAAACTGATAAGTTAATAAATACAGTGTTTAAATTTATAATCATATGTAATAGTCAAAATTAATATAATATATTTTAAAAATAAACTTTATGATGGTGAAAATTGTATTTAATTCTATATTTTCTAAATTGTTCTTCCAAATTTTTTATAATTATTTTATATAATATAATAAGTGTATCAATTTTATAAATCTGGGCAGAGAAATAGATTAAAAATCATCTGTCAAAGTTATTAATCATGTGACTTGTATACTATATACTTTCACACACACGCTTGTTAGAATTTAATAACAAAGTTTGTATATTATAGAATTGGATAGAATTATTACCTATCATAAAAGTAAATAGTATTAAACATTAAGTTAACTATCGTATGTAATGTTTAAATGATGTAATAAAGACGAATACATTCATAATATAAAAATTAAATATTTTATTTAAATAAAAATAGATAAATTGAATATTAAGAAATGGAATAAGTTATTAAATGTTATTTTAAAAGTTATTTTAAAAGATTAAATAATTTAAATAAAGTTATAATTGAATTAAAAGTGGTATTTTAAATAATATTTTTTAAATTTTATTACGTCATAATTTCTAATTTTGAAATTCAATTCTACTATAAACTAGAAATATGTAAATTTGTTCTCAAGTTAAAGTAAGAATTAACCAATAGGAATAGGTATTCTTACAGACTATAAATATTGTCGTAACTAAGTTATAAGGGGAGATTAATAATGTATTGAAACCAGAGAAAGGTAAATTATAACTATCAAAGAGATAGTATTTTAAAATTATTATTTTAGTCAATTTTAGCACTCTCTCATAATTTATTTGCAAAAAACTAATTGATAATTTTAAAAGTAACTTGCAAAAAAAAAAGAGAGTGTAAATTAAAAAATATTTAATAATTTCGTTTAACATGCTTTGTTAAATTGTTTAAAGTTCCTTTATCAGTAGTATTTTATCTAAAAATTTAACCTAGACTACGCAATAAAAATGGATATACTGTGGAATAAAATGGATATAAGTTTTAATGCTGAAAAAATATTTGAAATATTTATTGATACAGCTTTATTAATATTTCACCGAAGAACTGTTCTGGTACATAAAAACCACAGCTTGGACATTATACGGAGTCTAAAAATGTATTGAAACGTA
The DNA here is from genome assembly GCA_028023455.1 of Epiperipatus broadwayi. Lineage (NCBI taxonomy): Eukaryota > Metazoa > Onychophora > Udeonychophora > Euonychophora > Peripatidae > Epiperipatus > Epiperipatus broadwayi. The sequence continues at coordinate 3,218,178 of JAQFVV010000049.1, read as the reverse complement.
TTATTTATAAGCTGATCCAAGATTTGTTTTTAAAATAGTAATAAGACAATTATATTTCATGAATTATTTTATATAATATGATATTCAAAGGAGTAAAATGTTATATACTTTCTGAAGATAACATTTTTAAAGATATTTTCAATAATTAAAGAAAGAACCCAGGAGAATATGTTATAGAAGCATTTTTGATATTAAAATATCCGTTCTTCGAATTATTTAAAATGTATTTAGAAAAGATTTGTTCAAAAGTACTTGAAGTTTTTTTTATTTTAAAAGAGATTTATAAAAATACCAAACGAAAGTTTAAATGTATCAAGAAGGAAACATATACAAAAAAGTGAACACATTGTTGAATAAAAGATGGATCCATGGAAATACAAATAGTACTTAAAAGTTTATCGAATATTTTTAAAGTTAAATTAGATGGATTGAAGCATTGGATATGCAGAGAATATTGGTAGAGAAGATTAAGAAGCTTCACGGGATTAATTAATATTATGATTTAATAATTATCATTCTAAATACTAAAACCAAGGATTATTTTCTATAAATTTCACTAAATGGATCAATAATTATTTTTTATTTTAAACTTTAACGCGCTTGGAGGAGAACATTTTTTAAAAAACTCTAGAGAAAATAATAAACATTTTGGACTTATCAGGAACTATCGTCAAGAAAATATGTAACTATAGTTTTGATTTCTTTTATTTTGTTAACCTAGTTTTAATCTAAATTTTATATAAGATTAGGAAAAACATAAAAACATTAATTTATTAATATTAAAATTTTATAATATAACAATCTAATAATTTAGCTAAAAATATTTTAATATAAAGTGTATGGGTGTGAATTTTTCTTTATATCTGCAATGCTCAAGTGGATAAAGGAAGCCTACTGAACATGATGACTAGATAAAGGTTATTGGTAATAATAATAAGTATTGATAATTTATAATGTATGTTTTTTTTTGTTTTCTTTAGATCATCCATAAATTGGAAGAATGAAGTGTAAAAGTTTTTTTTTTTACTTCTATGTACCGCATTTCATACAACATTTTAAAAAACATTATGAGATAGGATTGATTTGAAAATATGCATACAAGATTATTTTTTTTATATTTAGTGATATAATCCAACATAACAAATAATTATGTGATTCTTTTAAAATTTTCATGTTAGGATATTCAAATATTGTCTAAGTAGATTGTATATGATTAAACATACAGAGTAATGAAGTAAGCAACTTTTCTTATGGAATCGTAAGATTGTTTAACTATTAATGAATTTTATTTATTATTTTGTAAATGCAGATAGTTATTTATCGATGTAAGATGTGGAAAATCTTGAGAAATAATGTTGAGATAGTGGCTTGGAAGTACTATAGTTAGCAGGAAACCAAGATGATGTATTTTTAAAATAGGATATGATAAGGAATGGGAATAATATTTAGTCTTTATGTGGTTATCAGCATAGTTAACAAAGCCCTATGACTGATACACATTTTATTTGGACAGTGTTTATATTTCTTTAAATATTTGATGTTCTAATAAAGCTGAAGAAATAGCTTTAACATTGTCCCTATACTAGAGGATATTAGGCAGGTAAATGTCATACCTCTTCGCACTGTGCCATGATTTTGAGATATGTTAAGAGTAATACTCTAGCTTTCTTCCTTAATCCTATGCATCTGTTTTCGCTATCCTTATTTCATGTAACTGCATCATTCAGTAAGATATGTTTAAGAGAAATGATAAATAATTTAGAACTTAGGTTATGCTATCGTTTTGTATAAGATTGGTTTATTTGCTTAGAAGGAATAGGACGTTATAACTTAAAATTGAAGATCCAAAGTATCCTAAGGAAAGAAAAGAATCATAGAATATATTTTGAATTTTATTTCGGAAATGAAATATAAACCTTGTTAAAATAAAGTATCTAGACAAAGATATTTTCTTTAAAGTGATAATAATTTTAAATGCTTTAATATTATTTTTTTAAGAGAAAAATAAGTATTGCATATTTTAAAATTCAATAGTACAAAGTAGATTATGTAAACAATATGCATAGTATGTTTTGTTTATTGATTAACAGAAATATATTGATGATTATATTTATATCATACTAAAGTAAGGCTTAAAGAAGAATAGATTATGATTAGTAAACATTGTGTGATAAATACTAAAATCTAGTACTGAATTTTGGATAATATTTTGTGTAACATCTTTGACTTTGCAAGATGAAATTTTTTTTATATTTTGAGAAATCCATACTCATTATAAAATTTTGTTTTCTATAGAATGTTTTTGTAAGTATGAATTTTTAAAATAAGATAGTTTAATAATATTAAGGATAAAATGCTGTTGCTAATAAAGTAAATAAATATATTTGTAATAAGTTAACCATAATGAGAAACCAAATAGTAACATTTTTTTTAAATTTTGTCTTAAATCTAAATAAAGATGTAATTGAAATATAAATTATTTTTTTTATAACCTGGTAGATCAAACTGTAAAGTAAAAAAGTTAAGGATATCCACTGTAAATAGTGTAAATAAATTGTTTATTTATTTGTTGTTAGTAATAAACTTTGTTAAATTTTGTTATTTCAAAATTTTTTTGTCCGAGTTATTTATTTCTCCACATCGCTGCATGAAATCACGATATATGCATAATAATTGAAACAAATATATAATTTTGAAAAAAAAAGATAAATAGAGAATTATTTAAGAATTTAAATATTTTATTGGTATTCTTTTAATTAAATAATTATAATTTTACATTATTTTATTGGTCATAAATCAGTTATCACAATATTATATTAGATTATATGCTATCAGTTGCCACACATATTTTGTTTGTCATATTATTAAAATGCTACCACATATTTATTAAATCATTACATGAAGATATAAGATCATATTATATTATTTCATTATTTTATTATGGTAATAAAATTATAGTAAAAAGAAAAGATATACAGAATTAGTTAAACAATGAAGAATATTATTACTGTTATTTATTATTATTAGTTTAAGTGTAGTAGATTATGACATAAAATCCCTTCTCATATTTTACTACCGTATTTTTATTAACTTAGAATAAACTTTATGAACCTGAGATTATTTTATTGAGCTAGATTATTAAATAGAAGATTAAGATTTAATTATTAGTTTAATCTTAGTGAGTAGAAGTTATTAAAGTCGTAAGAATACTATGAGTTTGTTATTTGAAATAGTAATAAGGGGGGGATAGTGTTCTTATGCCATTGAGGTAGTATCCTGTGGGATATAGGCTCAGTGTAATCTATCTTGTCACTTGTATTTTCACTTCAAGTCTCATGAAAATATTAAATATTTATTTAATTTATTTTTATAAATTGAACCTTATTTGTATTTTAAATTTGAGCTAGTGAAATATTTTAATTTTAATGCTGAATATTTTAGTTATTAATTATTAACTGAGATAGAACCCATTTTATTTTATATCACATACTATTCTGAAGTGAGGATGTACGAGAGTAAGGCTAGAATATATATATTGAGAAAACTCAGGAACACAAGTGCCAAAGTTTAACCATGATACAATTCCCTTAAACAGATTTTATATTAGGATAAATGATAAAAAGCTGATCACATTATCTTTTGACACAGAACATACCATTTTACTATTTGGTAAGAACAATACACAGATATAAGTACATAATATTATAAAATATTATATATACATAGAGTATAAAATATTATATATACATCATGTAGATTCACTTTCATTTTTAGATTGGAATATTTGTGCTTGACTGGTTAATATTCTAAATAAAAAGCTTTCTAATTAAAACATTATAAATGGATAACTCCAAGCACTAAATATTTCCATATATATATATAATTTTTGTTAATCTTTTGGTTTAGTGAAAGATCAGTTATTTGCTGAATCTATCCATTTCTTAAATTATATATGTATATTTTTTATTACTTGGCAATAAAGATAGTCATATATCTTTCTATCTGTTTATCTATCTATATGTCTCTGTATTCTTAGGAATATCTATCTATATGATTGTCTATTATCTATTTACCTATCTATCCATCTATCCACCTATCCATCAATCAGATTTATTATCTATTTAACTTTCTATATATCCATTCATCTATTTATCCACCTATACATATATTTATGTATTTATCCATCTATTCATCCATAAAATATTCTATCTATCTATCTATCTATCTATCTATCTATCTATCTATCTATCTATCTATCTATCTATCTATCTATCTATCTATCTATCTATCTATCTATCTATCTATCTATCTATCTATCTATCTATCTATCTATCTATCCATCTATCATTCCACCTATATATCTTTCTATCTATCTATCCATCTATCATTCCACCTATATATCTTTCTATCTATCCACATATCCATCCATTGGACTTTCTATCTATCTACCTTATTTATCCATCCATCTATCTATATACTTATCTATCTATCTATCTATCTATCTATCTATCTATCTATCTATCTATCTATCTATCTATCTATCTATCTATCTATCTATCTGTCTGTCTGTCTGTCTGTCTGTCTGTCTATCTATCTATCTGTCTATCTATCTATCTATCTACCTACCTACCTACCTACCTACCTACCTACCTACCTACCTACCTACCTTCTTAAATGGCAATCAAAATATACTGTCTTAAAGAACATGTTTAATGGGAAATCTGAATTTGGCATTCAGAATATGGTTCATTATAATGAACGTTTTTGTTGTATCATAACAAAAATTGTTAAACACTTTTTTTCTGAATATACAATGACAAAAAATGTCTATGACAAGTAGATATTTATTATAAAAAGTAAAATTAAATAAAATTTTAATTTATAGTATGAAGTTAAGTAATGCAGATAATTAAGATTAATAATAATAAATAAAGGTGTGAAAACGTAAGTATACCGTTTTTATTATGAAAAAAAAACAATATTTTTTTAAAGTTAATAATTGTATTAAGCCACAGTAAGAATAACATACAAATGACAATTAAGAACAATCCCTTAAGTATTCAAATTGCTGGCCTTCAGCATTTTCACATTCCTGAAGCCTAGTGTCTACTCTCAAGCACACACTGACAAAGTGGATTTTATCACTATTAATTTCTTGGCATGCTTTTCTTATGAATGTACACGTGTCATCAACAGTGCATAATTTTTTTGAAAATTACTTTAACTTTGATAACATCCCAAAAGAAGAAATCCATTGGGATGAGAACTGATGACCATGGTGCCCATTAAACTGGCTTTCATCGATCTATCCATTTATGGCTTAATTCATTGTCAAGAAATTCAAACACTGTTACAGCATAGTGGGGAGGAGTTTCATCTAAATAGAAGTCTCCATTATAATGCTGTAACTGCAATTGCAGAATAATAGCATTCTTTAACATTTTAAGATACAGATTTGGATAACAGTTGTATTGAAAAAGATAGATCCAATAATCCCCTTACATACAAGTCCCACCCAAAATGTAACCCCAGGTTGATTCAACTGATCTTCAGTTATTACATGATGGTTTTCTGTTGAATAATAAACACAATTATACCTATTGACATTGCCAGAAAGTTTAAAATTTGCGTTTATTAGAACAACAAATTTTTGAATGATGCTATCCACCTTTTTTTGCTTCATTTAAAAGTATTTCACAGAATTTTAAATGTTGATCTGTATCATTCTCCAATGATCCACAAAGTAATCTTGACTGATATATTTTCAAATCTAAACATTGCATCAGATGACCCAAAGATCTGTGAATAACGTCTAACTCAATAGAAGCTCTTTTTTTTTTTATTATTTTTGGGGCTTTTGGTAAATGGTCGATCACTCTTCGGTGCAATACAAGTAAATTCTGTTTGATCAAATTCATTACATAATCTGTAAATTGTCAGTGTACTTGGTGGAGGTGTAGCAAATTTGTCAGCCCATTTCTGTAGAACGTTTTCAGTATTCTCTGTCTTTCGGTACTGTTTGATTAGCCACTTTCTTTTATCATTATTTAAATTACCCGCCATGGTTATTTGAAAAAGAAAATTAAAAAGAAAATACAAAACAATAACAGACATAAAATATTAATAGAAAATATAGATATATAATAAAAAACTCGGTATAACTCTTACAACTGTATTTGGTTTTATTTTTATACTGGACTATTTTCAGCATCTAATATGAGTATTGAATGTCTTTAGAAAAAAATAACTTTTATTTAAATATTTCAAATACATATCTACTTTTGCAACCCCACCCCCGTATATTATGTTGATTTATGGTAAGTGAATATTTATTATATGATTTTTAATTTTCGTTTTGTCATATAACTATATCACATACATACACATACATAATTGAAAAAAATAAATGCTGTTAAAAAAACTTCAAATTTATTCTAATATATAGATAATTAATGCAATTGATTACTAAAAATAATATATACATTGTAAGGATTTTGATGATTATTAGCAGACAAAAGAAATAGAGACATTAGAAAGTGAAAAAAGAAAAAAACCAAGCATAAAATCAGAATTGCTGTGTCTGTTATAGTAGAAGCATAAACTTGTGGTTGCATGAACCAACAATCCCACAATGATAAATAAGGCAAAGAGATGACTAGTGGCATGAGGGGCTTATAATGATAATATTCCTTATTAATTAATTATAGAAGATTATATGAAAATAAAATGAAATTAAAAAATTATGGTTAATTTAATTAAAACATTAATAATTTTAAGCAAATTAAATCAAGATGAGACTTTCACCGTTCTTTCATTCATTCAATGATATGTATTTTTATAAATAAATATAAAAAATGGGTTTAATAAAGATTTTTTATCATAAAATTTTTATGTAACAATAAATTGCATTAGTATAAAACTTTGCCAAAGAGGATTAAAATTTAGCTTGTATTTATCCACATAATCCAGAGAGAGACACCTGATAACTGCAAGAATGAAAGATTAATAGCTTCTGCGGGAAATAATTCTAATGCCAAAGTTCGTCTAACCTAGGTCAAAATAAATCGTGGAGATTGCTATTTGTTTGACAAGATATGACTTTCATTATATTAAAATACCACTTTCTCTTTGTTAACTCATTTGACTACTTTGAACTAAAACTGATTAACCGATTAGGCTTTATAGTATAGAGATAAAAATAATGGAATAGAAAGTACATTTCCCAAAAATTATAATTACCTTTTTTTTTTTGGACAAAATTGTCTTAATAAACTTAGATACGTTTTAAAACATTAAAAATAAAAATAATAAAACCTGTAGGGGGAGAGGGGAGCATTTGTTAAATTGATAAAAACTCACCATATAAAAAAACAACAACAAACATATAATGCCATTTTATAAAACAAATAAAAGCTAAGAATTAGTATGAGGTTCAAAAGAAATTTTTTTTATTTGATGATTGTGAGCCAGTTTGAATTATTGATATAGTTAAACCACTAAACATCACATGATCACTATCTCTTATATTAGCACATAATTGTTATTAAATAAGACAGAACTTTTCATACAGTAGGCCACCCTGTGCCAGCCAGAGTAATCAATAGATGCAGAAGGCTTGTGCATAAAATCCCTACTTAGTGCCTACTCATCCAATATCCCCAGACTAGTTTCTGGCTTGTGACCTTTGTCAATGAGGAGCCTTGTATCTGAGAGCACTGCATCTAGATCTTAAAATCCAATGCAACCCTCAGTTTTGTAATTAAGTAGAAATAAAAAGTGGTTGCTGGAGGATTGCAGTGGATCCTAAGATCTAGATGCAGTGAGGCCCCTCATTGACAAAGGCCACAAGCAGGAAACTAGTCTGGAGATGTTGGATGAGTAAGCACTAGATAAGGATTTTATGCACAAGCCTTCTGGCATCTATTGATTAGTCAGGTTGGCACTACTCTATGGAGAGTTTTGCCTTGTTTATTGATATAGTTCTTAGAAAAAACACATGTGTTGGTGATCAGTAGTCATTTGTAATAAAAAGTGCAAATTATACAGATTTATGCTTTAAAATGAATGTTTGTATATTAAATTTTCTGCAAGAAGAAAGGTTAAATAAGTAAAAAAAATTGTTATAAAGTTGTTTTAACACCAGTAATACACTAGACTTCTGTGCTATTTATATAAACATGAGAAGTCATCAGATACCAAACAGTGTCCATAAACCCAACTTTAATTTCTAGACATTATCGGTCATCAATGAACTCTGTATATTCAATTGCATATATTCATCCAATAACCATAGTAATTAAAAAACATGTATTTTTGCAGGTCAGCATAGTTTCCATTTTTTCTCTCTGTAAAAGAGTTAACAAAAATTAATAGGTTCTGGATTGAATCTTAACCTATCTTGTGAGTGATAAATTGCTTAATTAGTTTTAATTCCATTGTGTAGATATAACCACAGTATTTTCAGGTTTTGGTCTCAATCTGTTATTATTTTTAAGAACTATGATTCAAGGTATTCAGAATTGTTTACATTTTCAGAAGTACTAGGCTTACCGAGTTGTTTTAGATGTAGCAATATGCACAACTGTTTTAAAAATTGTTTAATACAAGCAATTTTGTGTGAATTATTTGATTATGCTATAATAATAATTGAAAATAAATTCTAATAATCAGTTATATATATTAAAAGCAAAATATATTATTATAATAATAGATATGAAAAATACTTATAATGAATCCTTTTATTTACTACAGGGATTAAAAACAAAGAAAATAATTGTTTCTTTAATTACTATTGGGATTTTATATTTAACTTGAAATAAAAGTGAGTGTGTGGTGAAAGGGGGGGGGGAGTTCCAGAAATAAGTCAATCCTTTATTATAAAAATAGGGGGTATCCAGATATTAATTAAGTCAATCCTTTGTTATAAAAATAGTGATTGGTTTAATAATTTCTTGACCACCCCCAAACCCCAATTGTGGCAGAAGAGACAATTATTTTCTTGATTTTTAGTTTCCATAATAAATAAAAGTATGTATTATAAATATTTTATATATCTATTATTTTTATCTTTTTATATTTTTTACAATTATTTCAAAGTCAACTAAATGTATAAAATTAAAATCATATATATTAAATAAAGATTGTTTATACTATACATTTATATATTTCAAAAATGCTTTTAAAAAATCAACTTTTCAAATCAAAAGGAAAAAAATGTCACTTTTTTAAAAAATAAACTTTTCCGATCAAAGATTTGTTTTTGTTTGAATTTTAAATGATCACTAAAATACTGTTTAATGTAATATTTTAAAATATATATGTATATAACACCCTCTCACATATATCACACAAAATGTAGCAATCGGCTTAATATTTGAATGTAAAGTCACATGGATTAAAAATCATTTACAAAAATAATTTTTACAGTCAAAATAAAAGAAGTCATATATATATATTTTTTTACGAAACTTTATAATCATGATTTGTTTTATTTCGATTTTAAAAATTAAGATACTTTTTATAGTAAAGTGTTGTGATGTGATGTATTGTGGCTTCTCCTTAAACGAAGTCAAGAATATCTCAGCAATTATGCACAGATAAACCTGTTAGCCACTTTGCTTTCCATTTTCCACTCTAAATTTTTCCATATTCTGCTCCATCCCATTTTTACAACATAATATTTTTCAACTCTATAACCTTTATATCTAAATCCCCTTTATCATTTCCCAAACCCAGCATAAAAACCAATAATTCACTTTCTGTATAATCACTTTTTTAATATTTATTCTTCCATAACTTCATTATATGTACCCTTTCTGTTTTCAAGCATTTACATTCAATTAACAAATGTCTAATATTTTCTATTCCTTCCTTACATAATTTACAAAATAAATCACCCATTTTTTCCATTTACATGTATATTCTCTTGTAGTTAAAGATCCCGTTTGAGCCTTAAATAATAAACTACTTTCCTTACTATTATCATATATTAACTCACACCTAATATTCTGTTTATTTCTCTCTCTCTCTCTCTCTCTATATATATATATATATCCACAGATGGCGTCCTACCAAAAACACCTATCAAGCGTATTTTCGTTTACACAAACGTCAGAGTAGTTAGTGAATACTAACTACTCTGACGTTTGTGTAAACGAAAATACGCTTGATAGGTAACTACTCTGACGTTTGTGTAAACGAAAATACGCTTGATAGGTGTTTTTGGTAGGACGCCATCTGTGGACATAAATACAAGCGTTAGCAAGTTTTTTAACTTGCATTTTTGTTTATCATAAATGTACCTTTGAGGTCTTTCTTGCAATGATATAGATTGCAGAGGCTTCTACTATGTGGTGATGCTGAACTGAGATCAGACCCATATAGCTATCTGGTTTGCTATGCTGAGTTTGAAGACATTACGTGTCTAAAAAATTCACGCTTGCAAGCTGAATAGAAATTGTTTCATAAACGCTCAGAGTTTGTATTTAGATCTAGTTTCTTTATTCCTGTCTTTCACTGACGATAGCAAATAGCTTGAAATCATGATCTGAAAGTGGAATTATAGTTAGAGATAGTGAATACTAACTACTCTGACGTTTGTGTAAACGAAAATACGCTTGATAGGTGTTTTTGGTAGGACGCCATCTGTGGACATAAATACAAGCGTTAGCAATTTTTTTAACTTGCATTTTTGTTTATCATAAATGTACCTTTGAGGTCTTTCTTGCAATGATATAGATTGCAGAGGCTTCTACTATGTGGTGATGCTGAACTGAGATCAGACCCATATAGCTATCTGGTTTGCTATGCTGAGTTTGAAGACATTACGTGTCTAAAAATTCACGCTTGCAAGCTGAATAGAAATTGTTTCATAAACGCTCAGAGTTTGTATTTAGATCTAGTTTCTTTATTCCTGTCTTTCACTGACGATAGCAAATAGCTTGAAATCATGATCTGAAAGTGGAATTATAGTTAGAGATAGTGAATACTAACTACTCTGACGTTTGTGTAAACGAAAATACGCTTGATAGGTGTTTTTGGTAGGACGCCATCTGTGGACATAAATACAAGCGTTAGCAAGTTTTTTAACTTGCATTTTTGTTTATCATAAATGTACCTTTGAGGTCTTTCTTGCAATGATATAGATTGCAGAGGCTTCTACTATGTGGTGATGCTAAACTGAGATCAGACCCATATAGCTATCTGGTTTGCTATGCTGAGTTTGAAGACATTACGTGTCTAAAAAATTCACGCTTGCAAGCTGAATAGAAATTGTTTCATAAACGCTCAGAGTTTGTATTTAGATCTAGTTTCTTTATTCCTGTCTTTCACTGACGATAGCAAATAGCTTGAAATCATGATCTGAAAGTGGAATTATAGTTAGAGATAGTGAATACTAACTACTCTGACGTTTGTGTAAACGAAAATACGCTTGATAGGTGTTTTTGGTAGGACGCCATCTGTGGACATAAATACAAGCGTTAGCAAGTTTTTTAACTTGCATTTTTGTTTATCATATATATATATATATATAAACTCTTTTTACTCTCCATACTATTTCTCCATCTCTCTAACTCCCTGTTCTTTATTAATAAATCTATTCTTTTATCCCATTCCTTACTACTACAACACTCAACAATTCTCTTAACACAATCATCCCATCTTTTGTACAAATATACTGATATAAATTCTTTATCCAAATCTTTTGCATACAACATTATCTTTCTCACCCATCTTGTTTACCTGCCCATTACTCATAATACAATTAAATACTATTTTAGATATTCTTTTATTATCCATAAACTGCAACCTACCAAACATTTTCATTTTCCTTTTTGCATCTCTCATATGAAAACTTGACCATCTCATTTCTACTTGAATTTCTTCTTTTGCTCTCCATACATCTGCATCCAATGCATGTCTTCCTACTTCCCTTTGAACTTTTTGTAAGTAATTTAATACCTTTTTACTAACATATAATGCATCATTACCATATGTTAACCCTGCTGCTGCAACTTTTTTTTTATATAATTCTAACTACATCATATTTATTATATAAAACATTGTTAATTTCTTTATCAATCCCTTTCTTTTCTTTGCTTCATTTATCAATTTTTTCTCCCATTCATCCAAATAATTTTTTTGATTACTTAAAATAATTCCTAAATAACTATATCTATTCACTACACTTAACTTAATATCTCCCAATAAAAATTCTACATCTTCTCTTTCCCCAGTATTAACCATCATTATATTTGATTTTCTTCACTAAATTTAATCCCCATCTCTTTACCAACCTTTGTACATGTCCTCAACATAACTTCCATATCTTCTCTTCTTTCTATACGTAAAAATATATCATCCACAAAAAAAGACCTGACAAAATATATACTCCCTTGCTACCTATTAATGGTATCTCTATCCCTCTTCCTAATCTTTCTATTGCTCTTTCCATTTCACTCAAATATGACACAAACAAAATAGGTGACATAGGGCTTCCTTGTCTTAGCCCCACCCCATTTTTAACTTTAACTGATTCTATATTCTCTAATTGATATACATAATAATTATTTTCATATAATTTCTTAATAATATCTATTAAAGCTTCATCCATTCCCAAATTTGCTAAACTTATCCATAATCTATTTCTATTTACTCTATTGTATGCCTAACTCATATATAACTATTTATCTAAATTCCTACTCATATACATAAGTTGTGTAACTACAAATAAACTATCTCCTATATGCCTATCTAATCTAAAACCTCCTTGCATTTCCCTTCTATCCATTTTACAACTCTTCTATTCACCATATATGAGAAAACTTTATATAAAACTGATGTTACAGCTATTGGTCTATAATTATTCAATTTTCTATGATCCTTAACCTTTCCTTTAAATAATAATCTTACTCTTGTATTACTCCAACTACCTGGGAAAACTCTATTCTGTGCCATTTTATTAAAACAAGATAATAACTTTACATTTGCCCTATATCTTAAATTCATTACCATCTCTGCTGCCCATCCATCTAAACCTCATGCCTTTCCACTTTTGAATTTCTTCTCTACCTCATTCAGTTCATTTTCTGAAAACCTAATATTCCCATTACTATATCCTTTCATGTTTTCTACCACCCTATCATTCACATCTAACATCTTTTCTATATTCATTACATATCTATTTAAGATTATCTCTAAATCTTTTCTAGAGCTACACTCTATTCCCTCATCATTTAGTAATAATATCTCTCTCTCCCCTACATTCCTCCTTTTAATATAATTCCAAAATTTTTTACTCCCATCTCTTTCACTTTTATTAATATCCTCCAACAATTTACTATTCAAATTTATTCTCTCTCTATAATTATCTATTTTAGCTAACTTCTTCTTTCTAAATACTTTTCCCATTTATCATTAATATCTTTTTCACTTTCCTTATTCTTACTAGCACACTTATATTCTCTACATGCTTCTTTCCTCTCTTTTACATTTTTACTAATTCTCATTTTTTATTACTTTTATTCTTTTGAATATTCTCACCTAAAACCCTATTTGCCATTTTTTCTACTTCTTTACACCAGTCTTTATTTTCATCCCCAACCCATTCTTCCATAATTTCTTCAACTTGTATTTTATACTCTTCCAACTTATTCTTATCATTCACTCTCTATCCACATCTTTCACTATTATTTCTACTTTTATTTCTATTCTCCATCACATTACTAACCATTTCAATTACAATGAAGTTATGATTACTAGTGCATACTTTTTCTTCATTATCAAACACCTTAAGTTTTCTTATTTTATTTATTCCCTCTTTCTCTACCAATACATAATCTATTGTATGAAATATATTATTTATTATTTATTATTATTTATATTATTTATTTATATATTTATTTTGTATTGTTGTATATATATATATATATATATATATATATATATATATATATATATATACTGCCCTCTTGTATTCATTACTGGAAGCTTATTAATATGATATGAATATTTAAAATTTAATATCAAAATATTTGCAATTTTATCGACCATCAAGAACTTATCTAAAATATTTTAGTATCATATTGCATTGCAAATTATTTATAAAAAATATACCAATCTTAAAATATATATATATTGAATTTAAATAAATTAAACCTGATTTTTAAATTTTATTTTAACTTAAATAAAAGTGTTTACAAATTAACTAACTAACAAACAAACAATCCAAGAAACAGAGATTGTAATTGAACTATTTCATAAAAGTTAGCATGGATGATTATTATTCATTTGATATTAAAATTTCTTTGTTTTCTTTTTAAAATTGTGGGAAAATCAAATGTACTATCCATATGCCATTATGATCACTCTCTGCAGTTTGAGCTCCTTTTTAAAATGGTGCATGGCATGTTAAATTAAACAGAATTCTGATTTTTTATTAATATTTTTAATAACATCATTTTTTCTGCTCAATTTATTAGGTTGTACAGAGAAAACAAAGGTGTAAGATGTCTCAGAGGTCAGAGTTTATAATAAATTGAATTCAACATTCTTCAATGATTTTGCAATTTCAAGACCTTCATCCTAAAAATAAACATAAATATTATATGTAAGTATTCAATTTTAGATTTTTATTATTATTTGAACATTATTATTTACATTTTTTTATTATTTGATAAATCTGTAATTTATAAATGTATTTGTGTTTATACTAGTGTGTCTGTGTAGCATATAAATTATACTGTATTCAAATATAACAAAAGTAGTGATTTATGTACAGTATAATTTTGGGGTTCTAATCCAAATTTGAAAAAATCTTATGTTATAGACATAATGATTCTCAAAAGTTTTAATAATTTTTGAGTGTATCTATAATTGTATTAGTATGTTTGTACTTGTTTGTTTGTGTTTGTATAACAAGTAATGATTTTCACTACACATATAAAATTAGGTTATTATAAAGCAGTGAAAAATAAATTTTAAGGCTGATTAACAGATAATAAAAAGGTTGCAGTTGATGAAGTAATCACAAAATTTTCTGAGCATGGTACCATGTGAAAATAATTAACTCTTAAAACCAGTAAAGAGAGGTTTCAAGTGGTGGTATACCACATGGAATTGTATACAGGTAAATAATCAAATCCAGATTCTTGCCTATGCTTTACTACTCATGCTATGGAGTCAGTAGTTTTGCTACTTTTGCATCACTGATTTCAAATGAGCTATATGCAAAAGAAATATATCTCTGTGGGACAATAAATATAATAAAATAGCATCACTGGTGTGCACAAAAATATAAAATGAAGAGAGTGGATTATTTTAATATTGATACAGATAGTAGTCTTCAATTTCTATTTTTGGATAGACAAGAAGCCAATTACTATGATTGCAAATGTATATCAGTTTAATTTTCCATAATATCATCCAAGATAAAACTAGCAACTATTCATTCAGAATATTTTGAAATAATATTTGTTATTGAAAGGATATCTCTTTATATGATCATGAAATCTCATATAAACCAAATAAAATCCACAACTAGTGCACAAGCCTTCTGGCATTCATTGATTGCTCTGGTTGGCACTGAGTGGCATTACTGTATGGAGAGTTTTGCCTGTTTTAATAACAGTAATGTGCTAGCATAAGAAATAATGATCATGTGATGTTTAGTGGTTTAACACTAATCTTGCCTAATAGAATAGTGGTGGCTATGGTTGTTAAAAAGCCAAAGACACCAAAATGTATGAGTATTGAACTGGGTAAAGATGCATATAACTATATAAGCTATTGAGCTTAGATTGAAAATATTATTGTATATTCAATTTTATTCTCATAGTTTTGTAGTTAAGTAGAGATAAAAGGTGGCTTCTGGAGGGTTGCATTAGATCCTAAGATCTAGGCACAGTGCTCTCAGATCCAAAGCTTCTCACTGATGAAGGCCACATGCCAGAAACTAGTCTGGGGATATTGGATGAGTAGGCACTAGATAGGGATTTTATCAAGCCTTCTGGCATTCATTGATTACTATGGTTGGCACTGAGTGGCATTACTGTATGGAGAGTTTTGCCTGTTTTAATAACAGTAATGTGCTATCATAAGAAATAATGATCATGTGATGTTTAGTAATATTTGGTTTAATTGCTCTATTTTAATCTCTTTTAAGTAAGTTTTGTATTTAAGTTATTTGAAGTGATAATTTTGTTTGTTTTCTGTTTACTCTAAATGCTGTCTAAACACATGATACTATAATAAAGATTATCATCACTGTTTTATTAGTTAACAGTCAGGTATGTGATAAGATAAAGAATTATTCTAAGTACTGATTAATTAATTATTTATTGATTGATATTCATTCAGCTTAGTTTATTATGTACATTCTATTATGAATGATACTATTATTCCTAGGTATTGTAATAACAAATTTTATTTCACCTTTACTTTCTAATTAATAAGCATTATTTTCTTTGATTTATATTTTATTCAGTTACAGATGATGTCCAAATTCAGGACTCATTTTCATTCTATTGCAAAGAGTGACCAATGACTGGGCTATATATTTTATTCAGGATATATTAGAGTTATTATTTTCTATTGCACCTGTTCAATCTGTTACAAATGCTACCCAAATTATTGAAGTTATCACACACATATTTATTATGTTTAAATGGCACCACAATTTGCAGGGTATAATTAAACAGGATCCCTCTTGTCATATATGATCTGGGCAATAATAAAGACTATTTCATCATCTTTTTTCCATTACAGTTATAAAATGCTGCCTAAATCAATATGGGAACTTTATATATATTGAGTCAGTTATGTATCTCATGGCATACAAACAACATAGTAAAATTGAAAGTAAAAGTAAAAATGAACACAAACAACATTTTTTGTAGATATTTATTTAAAATATATACACTAGAATAATAGTTAAGAATTTAATACTAATTTTGAATTAAAAAATTATTACAAATTAAACATTTAAAAAGGTCTATTTAATGTTTATTTAGTTTTGATTTTGATTCTTAAAAAAAAATCTAAAACCAGCTTGTTTCCATGTAATTATAAAATTCCCATATCTATTTTTAATTAGATTAAGAAATTTTTTTAAAAATTAAAGCTTTTGATAAAATTACTATAATATATTTTGATTTTAAATCCTACAATCAGATTTTTTTAAAAACCAAGATAAAGAAAAAAAAAATATTGTGTTTTCAAATTCCATGATACACTATACAAAGGTGAATTTGAAAGGAAAATAATCATTACATCATTGTTATTATAAAATTATAACTGAAAGCAAGAGACTGAGTGCAATCCAGCTGCTGCTTGTTTCACAATGTAGGGGTTTGAATTTACATAAAAGCAAAAGCCAGCTTTTCTGTGGTTTATAACCCATATATATATATATATATATATTATGGCTTGCCTACCTAAAGTCAATCAAATTATAGAGACTGAATGAGGCTGACAAAATGTGAACAGTTACCTGATATATATCTTAACCTGAAAATGTCAATAAGTTAGTCTATTGTTTTAGAATAGGTCAGCTTATTGAGAGATTTCAGTACCAGCGAGAAAATGAAAATATTACTATGCTATGACTTTATGCAAGTGCTAATTAATGTATATGCATAAAGTAAAATTACTATGGCTACAAATATAGTATGCATATAGGGGGACTTACTTCCTGAACATATATTAGCTGGTGAGTAAAATATTGATAATGAGATTGATATTATTTTAAACATTTAACTTTCCAGTTAAAATCTTTAATTTTAAAAGTAAATAACTTTTGATTAAATTATTCAACTAAAAATAAAATAAGGAAATAAAATAATAAATGGTGATGTTTGTTTCTAGAGGATTTATCCCTGGTATTACACAAAAGATTTTCTATTGAAATTAGAAAAGTAAACTCAAAAATTTTTTTTATTGTAAATGAAAAAACAAAAGTCAAAGATTTTTAAAAGTACTTTCCAAACTGGACTTAACAAACAAACTTTTATTTACTAGAATAATGAATTAATTAATAACTTTGATTTGTGCTATCTATTTTTTATACAGGCACATATGTATGCATTTTATGTATATTATCAACATCAAATTAATTGATTTGTAAACATATAATAATATGAATTAAATCAATTTCTTTTTTTTGGCAAGTGGAATATCCTAAGATATAAATGCCAGTGTGTGGACACATTTGTATTGATGTTATATATATGTTAAATCAGTTATTATTTGTACATCATTAAAATGAATTCTTTTACTAATTTATAACAATTCTAATATGTTAATTTTTTATTATTATACAGCATGTATGTGTGCTTATATATTGGTGTGCTTTATCTAAGCATATTGAAATATTTGTAAATTACAATGTAATAGCATATTTTGTATTATTTTTAATCAAAAATGAAAGATGAATTTATATAACCTTAATTTAATTTTATTGATATTGTTTCTAATTAATACATTTATATTTTGTTTTAAGTTATTCCAGTGAATTTATTTAATATTAAGATAGGTTTAAAATATTATATGTTGATATTACTTCTTGTTCACAGAAACAGGTATAGAGTTCTTGCTAGATGAACTAGATTTAGTGCATAATATATATACATATGATCACTAGATGGAGCTTTACCAATAGATCCTAACAAGCTTTGTTTACATAAACAGCGAGAGAGATAGAATTCAATATCTCTTTCATTGTCTCCCATCTCCAGACCATGGTTTCAAGTTAGTTGGCTCACGTCAGTGAAGGGTTGGAAGACTAGAAACTAGTTTCTAGTTTTCCAACTCTTCACTGACATTTTCCAACCCTTCACTGACATGAGCCAACTAACTCAAAATCATGGTCTGGAGGTGGTAAGACAATGAAAGAGATATTGAGTTCTACCTCTCTCAGTGTTTATGTAAACAAAGCTTGTTAGGAGCTATTGGTAAAGCTCCATCTAGTGATCATAAAATGCAAGCTAAAAGCAAGTTACAAAATTGATAACTTGTTTTGTTTATCATATATATATATATATATATATATATATATATATATATGGTGTTTGGATTTTAGTTGTTGACCCTAGATGATGCAAATGTATATACTTTAAAGTTCAAGTACTACATTTAATATAATTTTTTGATTAGAAATTATGTTTATAATTGGCCAGTACATTAATGGTACTATATAAACAGGCATTTATGATGATCAATATGTTTTAATATCTCAGTATTATTATTTTTTATTATGAGTTGTATATTAGCACATTAGCCCATGCATCCAAATTATTGTTTATATAATATGCCCAAGTTTAGCAGTGGCTGGACAATTAGCCTGTCTATAGTGGACCCATTTCAAATTCAGTCACAAAATTAACTGTTGATATTTTTGTTGTTGTTGGTTGATGAGATCTATATTTTTTCTTTAGCAAATCTCTTTTTAATATAAACGATGAAGTGTTAAATATAACGCATTTATTTTGATATTAATTTCTCTATTTGTTTAATTAAGGTGATCAAAATTTGTTTATTTTCACAGAACGATTTTAATAATACAGTATATATAAATTGCAAAATTCATTCTTAATAGCTGTTTCTTATTAAGTGCTTATTTATAAGCACGCATACTAATAATCCACACACACACACACACAAACATATAAGTTTATGTGCTTACCACAGTTATTATAAAAAACATTTTTTGATAGTAGAGACAAACAAACATACATATGCTAATGGTATTTTCTAGATTGTATTGTAGGATTTGTCGAGAAATATAGGAGCTTTTAATAAAGAAATTGATCATAATATTGAATATGCAGAAAAGAAAAATTCAAAAATATCACATTCAAATATATCAAATTCGACATCTAAATATGATTAAATATTTAATAATTTTATTTCTTTTTTGTTTTTTATGAAGGCAAATATATTTTTTATTTACTGAAACTGTTTTTTTACAAATAAGCCCTATATAACTTTTACATGGCTCGCTTAATAATTTAAACTACTTTTTATATACTACAAAAAAAAAAAAAAACAATTTGTTCATATAAAGTTACTTTTAATAAATTTAATTAATATTTTACTTTCAAAAATCAAACTTTATTTGCACATTAGAGTGGATGCAAAAGCAATCAATGATAGGATAACATTGTCTATAAGCAAGTTTCAATGTATACATATAAATGAGGTATGCAAGCCAGGTATACAGAAATATCAAAAGTTGTATTAGACCAACAATTTAGTCTTAAGAGCAGTATAAGAAACTCGTGATGGTTAATTAATGCAGGTATGAAAGCAACATAAATAACTATAAATAAAATCAAAGATTATATTAATGCCTTAAAGCAGCATATCATGAGCTTAATTAATTAGGAATATAAAGTAATTCAAACCTATGTATAAAGTTTGGAAATTCCATTGATTAATGATTATCCTGACCCAATGAGTAACTAGAACTATAAAATTGTTTATAAGTTGATATAGTAAGTTAATTGTATAGTATGCAATTAATACAAAGTTTGTGTATTAAATATATAGGATGTATGAAAGATCTTCATAGTTAAAGTTAGATTATTTTTAAGTGAAAGATGTAATATATTATTTGTTTAGTGGATGGGAGAAAGTTATAATTTTGGGCCTAATAAATACATGAATTAGGATTCTAGCCTCATCTGGCTTCAGGTTTGGTCCATTAGCCAAGGCTGACAAGTTTGTTTATCCTCTTCTTTTATCTTGTAGAGGGATTTGAAAAAAATGATTAATCATTGAGTCATCACAGCCATGATCAAATATCATGCTATATCTGGCAAACCAAATTGAGAAGTTAATGAAAGTGGCCAGTCTTATTGTTCCAAATTGATCCTTTTTAATTGCTGCATTAAGAGAAATGTTAGCTGGGTCACTGCCATTTATCCAGTCCAACACTATATTACAGAGATGAGTCCACGAATCACATTGATCCAGAATGTAGTTAATTGACTCCTCCTATTTGTTACATAGGAGGCAAAGGGGGTTGATGTTGTAACCCCTTTGGTAGTGGAGAAATGCCCCAGTGGGGAGTGCTCCAAGGATCATTTTTATTAAAAAATCAACAAATTTTGGACTCAGTTTGATGAATTTTGTTAATTTGGAAAATTGATTGATTCCTATTGTAAGTATATTAACGGATTTAGTTTTCCCAGGAAACATTAATTGATAAACCTCCCAATATGATAATTTCCCCTGAAAAAGGGAACCTGACGATTGGAAGTTTTGAAAAATTACTATAACTTACTTCTGTAGCCAAATGCTTCTTAATCTAGGCGAAGGTCGATTGGTAGGCTCTATCTTTTCCTTGGGGAAAGGGCATTCCATATCGGGATTATCCTTAAAAATCTTGAGTAGTATATTATGAGTTCATTGGAGGTAAAAAATCTTCAGTGAGTGAAGGCTAAGTCCATTAAAAAGTTTGGGTTTTTGTAATATGTTGAGGCTGATGATGGGAGTTCTGCCTCCCCAGCAAAGTTTTCTGCATAAGGTTTCAATTTTTTGGATAAACTTGCATGAAGGGAAAAATCCTGCTAGATAATATGTTATTTTGGGCAATACTATAGCATTAAGTAGTGCTACCTTCCCCAATAAGGACAGGTAGACCTTAGATAATGATATTACTGTAGAATTGACCTTAGCTAATAAGGAAGCTTGGAGTTCTCTTTTCATAATGGATGGGGGGGGAGGCTAGGGGGAATCCGAGAAATTTCTGAGGGGGCGCTTCAAATCTACCTGGTATTTGTTTGCCTGTGTATATGTAGAGATGAATAAAGTTTTCGATCATAATTTAGTATTTATTCAGTGGCATAGTTAATTTTTGAGTTAAAAAATTTAACTGTGTTGGGTAAATATTGAAAACACGATTTATTAAAATAATATGTAAAACAAAAAATTATATGCATTATAGCATATACAAGAACACATTGGTTGATAAACATTTCATGTATTAAAAATTTAGTCATCGATGTATATGTCATGTGAATTATAGCTCAAAAAGGATTATGCATTTCTGTTTTAGTCTTCTTTCAGATACATTATTCAACTTTTAACTATCATACTGTGTTTGACAATATTGAATCTCCAAGTTTGATGGACATATTTTTACCATTTTATTAATTTCCAATTTGTGTATAGTGGATTTTTTATCTTTGTAAATTATTTAAGTGTGAAAATTATTTTGATATTTCTAGTTGAACAAAAGTCCTTAAAGATAAAAAAGCTAATTTATTGTGTAAAAGTCCTCTTTTTAAAATTTCATACAACTTTTTAACTTTGTTTTGAATATAAATTTGGAATAATTTACTGAAAACTGATCAATGTGTTCAGAGATAATGGAATTTTATAAAATGTATTTTTGGATATTTTGAAATAAATTGTGCTAAGATAATTCAAGCAATGGCATTACTAAAATTTAAAGTAGATAAAAGTTATTTGATCATAGTATTGCCCAGATACCTAAATCCAGCTTTGTTCAGAACACTTTTCGTATTAAGTAACAAGGTATAAAACATTTGATACTTATGACATTTTGGGTTACACCAATAAATAAACAGATATATAAAATTGAAAAAAAAAAAATCCAGAAAATTTTAGAGTATTATGTTTTATTAAAAAGTTATTCCAAATAATTACATGTGTCATCATGTTTATTGATACAATTTGGTTTTTTCAGTATATCATCGGCTTTTCTGATCTTACATTGTAGAGAGTGTCACATCTGGATAGTATCCTGGTATTAGAAGAACATTATGGTGACCTAAATTCATAGCATCATGATAAAGAGGGTTGCTTAACTGCACTTGCATGTCCATCTATTCTAGTATTGCTTTGGATGATTTCTTAAGCCTACTAATAAGCTTTAAATTGTCACATAAAATTTCATAAACTCCATCAACCTCAAGAGGGAATGAATCTTGAGGTTTGCTTATAATAATCCTAATTATTTGATAAATTTTATATGCTGTTTTTATATTGTAGCATTTCAGTATACATTCAATACTGTCTGTAGTTTTTTTTATACAAAAACACAAATCCTAATAGTGTGTTTCTTCTTTTTGTTTATTTTGGGTTTGAATTAAGGTTTGATAAATAATTTTATTATGAAAATTATTAGCTAATAAAACATTATATGATTTATTTCTTTTTCAGATGTGATTTATTCAAAAGGTTAATAATTGCTCTAGAGAAAAGAGTTTTGGTTACAGAAAAAAATGAATTGGATAATGATGTGATAATGATTTTAAGTATCTCTCTGTTGTATATTTTTTCTGAAAACTAAAAATGATAGATTATTTTGTTTCCTAGAGATGAGGACATTGAGAAAGAGAAGTTTTCCATCAGAATCTATCTCTGATAAATTTAATATGAAGATGGATATTATTTAAATGTGAGAAAAAATCATTTAATTCATATTTATCATGTTACAGTAGGATGAATGTATCATCTATATATCTGAGTCAAATAAGATGCTTTAAGAGTGCTGATTCTAAAGCAAGAGTTTCTATATTTTCCATAAATAAATCAGCTATTACTCCTGAGATACATGAGCTCATTGGAATAAAACAAAAGTTTGTTTGTAATGTTGTCCATTATATACAAAATACATATTTAAAAGGCAATGTTTATTTAAAGCAATAATATGGTCTGAAAAATTGCAGCATTGAGTAATAACATTTAAAGATTCTCAATTGGAACATTGGTAACAAAGAAACAATATTGAAGGATGAAAATATTATTAATTTTTAAATTTTTTAAAAGAGAAATAAAATGAATAGAGTTTTTAATATATGATTTAATTGTTGGAATTGTAGGTTTTATAAAATCAGATAAATATCTAGCTAAAATGTGAATTGGAAATCCTATTGCACTTACTATTGGTCGAAGGATGTATTTGCTTTATGAATTTTTGGAAGACCATGGGATTTTGGACTGACACAAGATGAGAAAATATTTTATTTTTTATGTCTTTTACAATTAGTGTTTTATTAATAATTTCTTTAGTTGTTTTTTCTAAATAAGTAGTGTGATCTTTTTGACTTTTTTATAAATTTTATCATTTAAGAAAACTAGTATTTTATTACTGTATATGTCATGATCCATAACAACAATTTCATTACTTTTATTAGCCAGAAGTATTACAATTGATATGTCTGATTTTAAGTTATTTAAAACCTGTTTTGATTTCTTTGAAATATTATTTTTAGGAAGTTTAGCTTTTTTAAAAATATTGCATATTTTGACTCTAGCTAAATTAGCTGATGAAGAATCTATTTTAAATGCTTTTATTGAAGTTAAAAAATCAGTTTGATTGTTTATTTATTTATTAACTCATGAGAGGATGCTATAAAGATTTATTTTCTTAGCAATTTGACTGTCTTGCTGTGCTGGCATGATTCATTTGTTTTACAAGATAAGTTAAAGTTTTATATATTTTTAATATCACCTAAAAACATTTCTGTTGATGAAGAATATTTGTTTACCAAGTGGGTGAGAAAAGAGAGTTGAAGGACAGGAGAGATAGATTTTATTGGATTTGGAAAGATCAAGAAAAATATTATTAATGTTTGAAAAGTGATTTGATATGCCATTTTAAATATAAAAGGAAAAATAATTTTTGCATGTGTTTTTTTACTGCAAGGAGGCACTAAAACTAAATCACATGTAAGATTAGTTGTATTTTAGGAGGTTTGCTATTAAAATATTTTTCAATTGATTTATTTGAAAAGGAAGGTAACATTTGAGGTGTAAAGTTAGGGGAACACATGTTTATCAATAACCATTTAAATACAAAAAAAGTTTTTTTTTATATAAAGAGGTTTCCAGAGTGGTAGAAAAATTATAAATTTAAATATAGAGTAGGGGAATTGAAAAATAAGAAAATATGGGTTACATTTGTATCTCATAATGTATGTATGATGACCATAAGGAAATTAGGTGTGCTTTGGTAAAGTGTATCATATGTGATAAGATATTCCATTTGAAGAGCTCAAAAAAGACTTGAAAGCATGTAAAACATGTATTGTTGTGTAGATCATGTATAAATGTGATAAAAGAGGTAAAAATGATTTCTAAGTGTAAATAGTATAAAGAAAAAGTCAGGAAAAATGAGGAAAATGTACATAAAGAAGATAGAATAGACTATATATTTAGTGGAATGACAAGAGATATGGATCACAAAATAAGTCATAGGCAAGGAATAAGTAAGATAGAAGAAGTAAAGGATGTAGAAGTAAAATTAAAAGCATTATACATGAAGTGTGAGCAGATTGAGGAATTAATAAATAGAAATGACAAGGAAGTCCAATGGTAGAAGAGAATGTTATGGATGAAATAGCAAAAGTAAATTATGAGACAGTTTTGATAGGGAACTCACTAATTAGAGAATGTGGAAATGTAATAGCAAAGGAAACTAGAAATAGGTATATAATAGTTTGTTTGCCTGGAGCTAAAATTAGGGATGTTACAAATAAGAAGAAGAAACAAGGGAGTAGATATGTTTATGTTATGGTAGGGACAAATAATTTTTCAGAGCCATCGGAGAGATTAATGGATGAGGACAAAGAATTGATTAGTAATTTGAATAAGTTTAAAACAAGAGTAGGAGTAGTTGGATTATTACTAAGATTAACAATAGGTATATGCTAGATAAGGCATGTTCTATAAATGGAAGATTGAAAAAATTATGCAAAAGAAATGATGTGTTTGTGGATGTGTGGGATTTTTTTATTAGTAAGAGGGAGTTATATAGTTAAGATGGATTGCACTTAGCAAAATAAGGAAGTGAAGCATTAGGGGGTTTGATTTATGAAAAATATTATAGTTCAGGAAACTTATAAAGAGATGTAGGATTTTAAATTACAGTATTATCAAAAAAAAGATTAACAATAGATAGGATATAAGAAATAAACAAAGTGTAGATGATATAGATATAAATGTAGATGTGAAGAAGGGATGGGTCTGTAAAACTAATGATAAACAAGATAATTATAAATGTAATAGAGAAAAAAGAGTCAAAAGAATTTATAAAAGAGTAATATGAAAGAAATTGTTAAAATTGGTTATTTGAATATGCAAAGTGTTAGGAGACCAGAAAAATGGCTGGAATTAAACAATCAAGTTAAAAACAAAAGGCTTGAGTTATTAGCAGTAGTAAAAACATATCTAAGAAAAGAAGAAAAATGTACATTGGAAGATTTTGGCATGGCTGGATATAAATAGAAACAAAAAAGAAAAAAGAGTTTTAAATACTGTAAAGTGTCAAGGACATTTGTGGTTTGAGATAAGGTTAGGAAGATAAGAATGGATAGTGGCTACATTATATATGGCCACTGGATATAGTCAAACTATAATGGAGTGGAACAGTAGCATATATAAATGGTTACTTAAGGATATACAGAATTTCAAAAAAGGGGGAAATAAAATAATGGTTATAAGGAATATGAATGGACATGCTGAAGAAATTGATGATGTGAATAACAAGAATTTGACAGCTTTTGAAATTTTTTTATTATCAGAGAATTAATTTGAGCATTGGAAATTTGGCAAATATTTATGAGGAGCAATACATATGATTTAGAAATAATATATTTCACACAATAGATTATATATTAGTAGAGAATGAGGGAATGAATAAAGTATGACACTAAAGAAAGAGAGTATGTAATAGTGATCATAATTTCTTTATAATAGAAATGGTTAGTAATATGTTGGAAAATAATAATAAAAGTAGAAGGAATAGTGAAAGATGTGCATGGAAAATGAATGAGAAGAATAAGTTAAAAGAATATAAAATAAAAGTAGAAGAAATCATGGAAGAGTTTATTGGAGATGAATACAAGAACTGGTGTGATTTTAGGTGAGAATATTCAGAAGAATAAAAGTAATAGAAAAGTGATAATAGCAAAAGTGTAAAAGAGAGAAAAAAGGATGCAGAGAATATAAATGTGCTATTAAAAACAAAGAAAGTAAAGAAAATGTTAATATTAAATGGGAAAACTATTTAAAAAACAAATGAAGTTGGTTAAAATAGATAATTATATATAGAGAATGAAATTAAATAGTAAATTATTGGAGGACATTAATAAAAATGGAAGAGATGAAAGTAAAAATTTTTGGAAATATATTAAAAGAAGGAATGTAGGGGAGAGAGAAATAGTATTACTAAATCTTGAGGACAAAAAGTGTAGCTTTAGAAAAGAATTAGAGACAATCTTAAATAAGTATGTAATGGGTATTGAAAAGATGTTAGATGTGAAGGACAGAATGATAAGAAACATGAAAGCACCTAGTAATGAAAATATTAGTTTTACAGAAAATGAATTGAATAAGGCAGAGAAGAAATTGGAAAGTGGAAAAGCAGGTGGTTTAGATGGATAGTCAACCAAGAAGAAAGAGAGCAAAATTAATTCTATTATCATCTTTTAATAAGATCGCATAAAAGACAGAATTTCCAGATAGCTGGAATAATACAAGAGTAAGCCTATTATTCAACAGAAATGGTAAAGACTATAAACAGTTACACAGTTATAGACTGATAACAGTAATGTCAATATTATATAAAGTTTTTCCATATATGGTGAATGAAAGAGTGGCCAAATAGATGAAAAAAATAATATAGTAGGAGAAATGCAATGAGGTTTTAAATCAGGTAGGCATATAGGAGATAGTTTATTTATGGTCACACAACATATAGATATAAGTAGGAATACAAGTAGACAGTTATATATGGTTTTTTCAGATATAGAGAAGGCATATGATAGAGTAAATAGAAATAGATTATGGGTAAATTTAATAAATTTGAGGGAAAATGGAGCTTTAATGGATCTTATTAAAAGATTGTATGAAAATAATTATTATACATATCTATCAGAAAATATGGAATTAGTTATAGTTAAAAATGGTAAGGACTAAGACAATTTGCCATAAGCCATCTATTTTCTTTTTGTTATATTTGAGGGAAATGGAGAGAGCAAGAGAAAGACTAGGAAGAGGGATAGAGATATTTTAATAGATGACAAAAGAGAGTATATTTTATTAGGTCTTTTATTTGCTTATGCCCAGAAAGTAGGGAAGATATGGAAGTTATGTAGAAGATATACAAGGGTGGGTAAAGAGATTGGGATTAAATTTAGTGAAGAAAAATCAAAAGTAATGATGATAAATGCTGGGGAAAAGAGAAGAGAAAATTTTTTTATTGGCTATATAAGATTAAATGTGATAAATAGGTATAACTATTTGGGAATCATTTTAAGTAATCAAAAAAGTTGCTTAAATAAATGGGAGAAAAAATTGATAAATGAAGCAAAGAAAAGAAAGAGATTGATAAAGAAATTAACAGTATTTTCATATAATAAATATGATGCAAGAATTATTGGAAGGGAATGGCAATAGCAGCTGAAACATATGGTAACAATATGTTATATGTTAGTAAAGAGATGTTAAATTACAATCTAGGTAATCTTACTAAGACTGAATAAATTTTTAATGTTTCACTTTTAAACTTTGGAATTTTATAAAAAAATTTGAACCTTGTATCCTTTATCTTCATCTTAAATGATAATGTTGTTTGGCAACTTCTCACAACTATTATACCTGATGTAATTTTTTAAATTACTACATATCAGTATATATTCATCTTTTATAGAGTGCATTGTCATCATATCTTATTTCATATTTAATATATCTTAGGATTTTTTGTATAAACTTTTCCCAGTACTAATCTATTACTTAATTTACAAGAGTTCCAGATCAAAGATCCATAATTTAAAATAGGCAAAACCAATGTATGAAACAAATACACACATGTATTTCTCTTAAACATTTTACAGTTTCTGAGAATCGAACCTATTATTTTATAACTTTTTGCAATAATATTTTGAATATTGTTATTAAAAGTTCCATTATTAATAAAAATAATACCTACATCTTTATGACATTTTTTCCTTGAAATACTTTTTAAATTTAGTGTTTAATTGAACATACTTATAGATGATTTAATAATAATAATAATAATGATAATAATAATAATAATAATAGTAATAGAAAAAGAAGAAAAAGAAGAAGTAGTAGTAGTAGTAGTAGTAGTAGTAGTAGTAGTAGTAGTAGTAGTAGTAGTAATAGTAGTAGTAGTAATAGAAGAAGAAGTAGTAGTAGTAGTAGTAGTAATAATAGTAATAATAATAATAATAATGATAATAATGATAATAATAATAATGATAATAATAATAATAATAATAATAATAATAATAATAATAATAATAATAATAATAATAATAATAATAATAATAATAATAATAATAATAATAATAATAATAATAATAATAATAATAATAATAATAATAAAGAAGAAAAGGAAGAAGAAAAAGAAGAAGAATGGAAATATATAACATTTCTAATACTCACCTGAAATTTAATTCATATTAATTCAAAACATTAATTTTAGCCATACATTTGAACCTATATTAGCTATCATTGTATGTCTAAAAAAGAATGATGCTAAACTTAAGGTAAAGGAAACTTGACATATTACCAATAAACATAATGTTATAAACAAAAAGGAATCCTGCTTCCCCTCTCTCATTAAAGTTGGTCATGTAAGCATATGTGCATACAATTTGAATGCAATTTACATGATATTTATATTACACCCTTTATCCACACTTTCACCCATTCATTGCTATGATTATGATATTAATACAAAAATATTGAAATCATTCTTAGCGTATTAAATTAAAAGTTTACACTGTTATGCTTTCCTTACTTTGGGTCATTAAGCACTTAATATATCTATTACTAGCTAACATACTTTTTCACACTTACCTGAAATTTAGTTTAATATTTAAAGAGATATAGAAAATAATATAGCAAAACAAGTTTGCAAAAACTTGAAAATAATAACAAAGCAATGATATGAAATTTCAAAAGTTGATATTATTTTTGAACCTGAATTTTTTAAATAAACTATCCCCACCTGTTTCGCTTAACCCACAAAAACAAAATTGCAGATTAATAAATTTTGAAAGCTCGACAATTTTTATATTAAATTTTTTTTTACATATATATAAAATATACTTAATTGATTGCCTTTATGAAAAAAAAATATTAAAAAAAAATTTCAATCTAATTTTGATTTTTACAATGTTGTAATTGAATTCATATATATGAATTAATCTTTTTATAATGAAAAAATTTTCTGACAAGAATACAAATTTTTTATATAGATTTTATTAAATTTTTATTTTAAAAAGTATATTATTTTTTTCTGTAAATTGATAGTTTTAAAATTATTTGAAATTCACTTTTGAGTGATTAAATTGGAAATTGAAGAAGAAAAATTATTTTAATATCTTCTGACAATTGAAGAAGTTTGTCATTTAAAAGTACTTTCTAAACTAATATTTGGTGTTTTATTTTTATCTAAAACTAAAGTATTTTAAGTATGCATGTGTGCTTTTTATATTAGTAATATGTCTGCAATAATCATATTAATTTTATTAAGCAGTTTATTGGTAATTTATCCACATTTATTTGCATTGCCATAATGCTATTCTGCATGATTTAACATAGTGATTGCAAGTGGAGAATGTAAGAGATAAAGATTTCTGGATTTATTCCTAACCAGAAAAAAGTAATCTGAGTTTTATCAATTGAATAGACCTCTGTTGATAAATTTGTCACATCGATGTTTGAATATCATATGATTTTCAAACAACTTACCATATAAATATTGAAAGATAAAAACTTAAGTAGCATTAAACTTTTGTCCCATATTTTTTTTAAGTACTTAATTAATCAATTAACTAAAAAAAACTTATACATACATATTTATACTTATGTTAAATTGCTGTCTGATAGTATTTTGAAAGAAACAGACAGTGGGGTATTATTATGGCCTTGTGGTAATTCTTCAGCAGTGTTTCTCACACATCCTATAAATATAATTACATTACCAAGTTTAATTGATCTTAAACAATTATAATTTTTGTTCATTAAATATTGAATCCTCTTATATCCTTAAGTTAATATAGATATATAGGCTATTAAAAGTTTATGATAAACATTTATTATTGAATTGTTAAAAGTTTTTAAAGATTAAACATATATAAACTATTCTACTTGAATACTATAAAGCAGGGGTGGGCAAATAGTGGCCTGAGGGCCACATGTGGCCCTCTAAGGGTTTTTATGTGGCCCTCCAAGACAATCAGGAAAATCCATCTTGAACTGAGATTTCCTTCCTGTGCACGACTGAAGATTCATCTATTATTTTCCACTAGGATGGCCACCTCAATACACATGCACAGTGTAGATACTATGTGCAGGGCTTTTCCAGTTGATCTAGTTAATTTCAATTTTGTCTTTGCATTAGCAAATATATACATTTCCAACTTTAGTGAAACCATGAACCCTCTGAAAAATTGGTGATGAATGTCATGTGTTTAATGAAGAATGGACAAACAAATATTTCTTTGGTAATACAGGGAATAAAGCAGTGTGTTTATTGCATCATGAAAAAAAGGTGTGGCCCTCTGCTAACCTTAGCTTTTACAAAGTGGCCCCCGATGTGGCTCTCCACCAATCTCTGTGGCCCTCGAGCCAAAACAATTGCCCACCCCTGCTATAAAATAATAAAAATATAAAATTTGAATATACATTTACATTCATACATATGCAATACATGGTTACACACACATATATATATATACAAACATTCAATATTTAAGGTATAATATACCAAACTCCTATGTGTATTGGGAGTTTATTATAATGCTCAATAAGCATTATTTATTAATATAAATATACCCATTGGTTTTCAATTAATATACTAAAACATATAATCAATTTTTTATGGAAAAATGCAATAAGAAATAATCTAATTAATACTTAAAAAAATTAATACAAAATTGTAAAAAAAAAACCCCACAGATTTGCTCATATATAAATATTTGAGTCATAGGAATAAGAGGATCCTTTTTATTCCTGCATAAATTCTATATCTTGTATTGATCAGAAGGCATTCATTTATTATTTAACACCCGCAAAGCGTTTGCACAATTGGTTTGAATGGCCGATATGAATGTAAATTACAATTATATGCAGACGCTATAAAAATAAATGCTTACTTATATATATGATTAAGTTTCAGTTGGAATGACATATAGTAAATTCTAGGAAATTTCATCGCGTCATTCGTTCAGACATTGTATATGGTGATTTAAAAGTGACCGTTCTATCGTCACGCCTTCTGTGCAAGTACTTCAGATTTGCTCATATATAAATATTTGAGTCATAGGAATAAGAGGATCCTTTTTATTCCTGCATAAATTTTATATCTTGTATTGATCAGAAGGCATTCATTTATTATTTAACACTCGCAAAGCGTTTGCACAATTGGTTTGAATGGCCGATATGAATGTAAATTACAATTATATGCAGATGCTATAAAAATAAATGCTTACTTACATATATTACAACAATAAAAAGAACATCACTTATAAGGAAAAACATATCTTCACTTTATTTTCAAACATTTATTTAATAAAATCTTTCCCACATGAATTAAATAATTTCTTTTACATATTTAATTCAAAATTAAGCATTACATGTTGCATAACCTTGAGGAATTTAGGATAATGGAAGAGTAGTAAACTTGAGAGCTAAGGTTCTCTGAATTGAAGCTCAATTCTATTATTTCCAATAATCAAACATAATATGATCTTCTGAATGATAAACCATTCCACTAATTTTTAACATATATGGTTTAATATAGTTGTAAAGTGAAGGACTCAAGAATTAAAAGACTCGATTGCAGCATTAAGTTTGTTTTTTCCAGGGATCAAATATCTCATGATTTCTCAAGTGATACCCATTTGATTATCATAATGTATTGCACCAGTGACAGATTAATGTATTTGAAAGCTAAAGAGCTACAACTACAAATCATAGTATAACCTTCACTTCCAATGTTTGAACATCATATACTTTCCTAAATCACAATTCTATTTATTAATTTTTTTTAATATTATAAAATTTAAGAAATAAACTGTTTAAAATAAATTCAACTAGCCTTTACAATAAATAACTTGCAGCAAACATATTTATGTTAAATTCTCTTCTCAATGTCACATTATAGCCAGTTTTGTTTTATATTAATTTGACCGTTACAAATTGTCAAATTTTTGATTTTGTAATATTGTGGTAATCTAGTTTTTAATTTATTTCTAATTTCTCCCAAATAATATATCTTTTATTCCTACAATTATATATATATATATATATATATATATATATATGTAGGAATATATAGATATATATATATATATATATATATATATAACATACAAACCATTATACAATTACAAATATTCAGTAACGCCCTCTGTTAAAGATCTATATCTCAATAATAGCAAACCTTAAAATCATTTTAAGGTTTGCTATTATTGAGATATAGATCTTTAAACAGAGGGCGTTACTGGATATTTGTAATTGTATAATGGTTTGTATATTTTCTATAATTATTTCAGTTAGTGTTAACAGTAACTTTCTTTTCATATATATATAATTTAATGAAAGCATTTACATATGTTAATAATTAGAAGCAATAATGTTTTAGATATATTTATAAAATTATTATTTATCATTTTTAATTTCAAATTTTCAAGCTCTCTTTATAATTTCTTTTTAATGTAATAATAAATTTGTTTAACCAGTTCTTTGTAATTAATACAATATGCTTAAATGTATAAAGGCAAAATTAATAAATTCCAAATCTTAATATTAGCTAAGCACTTTCAGAGCCTGTTTACTCCATATTCATAGCCTTAATATATATTTGCTTTGCATAAATTTGCATATGAGTTTAATACATATTAAGGCTATGAATATGGAGTAAACAGGTTCTGAAAGCACTTAGCCAATATAAAGATTTAGAATTTAGTAATTTTACCTTTATACATTTAAGAATATTGTATTAATTTCTTTTTGTTGTTAAATATTGAAGATGGCTAGTAGAGTGGCTGAAACTTTAATTATTGTTGTAAATAAATTCTTTCATTCAAAAGAGGAAAAAAAAACAATTAGAGTGGTATGTTTTTACAGTCTATGATTATTAATAATGGTATATTTTACACTGCTTATAAAATTATTATTTATTTTCATAAAAATATAATATAGTCATACTACTGAAAATTATGAGTTAAAGCAGTCTTTTTTTCCATTGTTTATGTTATTTGCCCATAATAAGATCAAGAAAGACATCATTTATAAGAATAGTAACTTTTAAAGATAATCAATTCACTTTGTGAAAATTTTAGATACAACAACTATAAGAACTTAAAAAATGACATAATGTAGTAGTAATATGTTAACTTCCAATACTTATCTTACACTGAAACTGATTCAATAAACCTGATAATTACTTTAACAGCTTTTGGAAACACATAAGTCTTTCAGCTAACCATATAAAATTGATTAGCAAATTTTATCTAAATACTCTTACTTAAAAAGTAAAAAAATAATCAAAAATTGCCCCAAATTCACCATCCAGAAATTGGAAAACTTGGAATATATTGTTTATCTATTATTATATTTCTACGATAGTTTTTGAAAAACTTTTTGTTGTAAAATGGGTTCTTTTATGTTTGTTTTTCTAATTTACTATTAAAATATGATAAAAAATAGAAATAATAAATTACAATATGCTGTACTTCATATAAATTACAATATCAAAAATAAAAAAATCATATAAAACAGCTAACATAATTATATATTAATCAATCATTAAAAATATTTTTTAGGCATATAGTTTAGTGCCCTTTTCAAATCTATTATTATGTTAATGAATTATTTTAGTGTTTAATAATTAAAGCAAAACAACTACAATAACAAAAATAAAACATTAGTAAAATAGAATGAGAATTTTATATAGAGAGCAAGTAAAACTTAAAAAAATTAACTATATAACATAACAATATACAAAACAATTAATACATGTATTATGCAACTTTATATATATTCTCTTACATAACTTTCTATTTACTTCCTATTACCAGTTGTTAACTAAATTTATCAAAATTTTGTAAATATTCATACAGTTATTTAAGTTATGTTTAATGTAATATGTTTCATATATTTGTCTTCTCTTTGGATTTTTAATGTAATTTAAAGATTTAATATTTTTATAGCATCTATTTTATGTCTGTATGTTATGAACTGAATGTATAAAGCAGATTGATCATCTCATCTATAATAATTGCATTGTTATGTTCTTTCACTCTTACCTTTAACAGTTTCTCTGTATGACCTGCATAGCATAAATAACTGTATGAATTATGTAAAACAATATATATAAAATTGTAAAATACATGTATTGTTTTGTATATTTTTATGCTGTATAGTCAATTTTTTTTGAAGTTATATTGGATCTCTATATGAAAGTCTTGTTCTATTTCACTAATGTTTTATTTTTGTTATTGTACATGTTTTACTTCATTTTTGGAACACTAGATGGTGTTGTATGTAATAATAGATTTTAACATTTGAAAAGGGCATTAAACCATGTGCCGAAAAAAGGCTTTTTATATATGATTAATATATATTAGCTGTTTTATATAATTTTTTTGTTGTTGTAAACTATTAAAATAATAAGTTTGAGAATTTCTACATTTCTCTAAAATATATCATTTATATTAAGTTAGAATTAATATTTCAAAAACTTCTTATCTTTACATTTTATATGTGATTTCATCATTTGACATATTTTTACTGTTTTAGAGGTAGCCTTTTGCTGACAAAAAAATTAATATGTATTTATATTTAGAATGTAATGCACACATTTGAAATGAAAAAGATTTTGGTCACTTGATTTCTAACTTCCCTAAATTAATGATTTCTTTTCCATATTAAAATTTTTTTTAGTAATAATTCACTAATAAGCTGTTTATCTGTATCTTTAAAGCACCAATATGCTTCTAGAAACTGAAACAAAAAAAAAAACTTTATTTATTTATCTTTTTTGTTGTAAAATTCATATCAGCTTATCTAATGACTTTTTTTCCTGACTTTTTTTCTAAAAATACTTGGTAGAATTTATATATTTAAATTAATATAATTTTTATATTTGCTTTTTAAAAAAGTTAGTAATTAAAGTATTGAGATGCCATATTTTATAAATACTTTAGAGAAAGGCTTTAATATTTATCATATGCACCTTGAATGTTTATAATAGTTCAAACAATGTTTTTTTTTTACTATAGAGGGACCTCTCAGATCTCAACACAAGATATAGACTTTATAAAAATAAGAGTGACCATCTTATCTTTAACCCACATTTCCACTTATGTAGGCCAATCTGAAACATCTTGAATTAAGAGCATAAAGCTGTTTCTTTACATTTTAAGTCCACTATTTCCTTCACATTGGCCTATATATGTCGAAATTTAGGTTAAAGATAAATTGTTCACTCCTATCTTTATAAAGCTGCTATCTTATATCAAGGTTTGAGAGATCTCTCTGTAGTAAAAAAACAATATTGTTTGACTATTATAAACATTCAAGGTGGAAATGATGAAAATTAAAACCTTTCTCTAAAGTATTTACATACTTCCTAAGTACTTAATAAATAATCACAACTGTACATTTTCTATAAAATAAAATAAAGCATTCTTCTCAAATATTATGAAAACTGTACTTAATAATTGGCAATTTTAATTTTAAATGTAATTTATAACTTCTACTATGATTATTGTTTTTAATTTATCTGTATTCAAAATTAAAATAATAAAATCTAGTGATTATAAAAATCTTAAAAAAAAAACTCATGCATCATTTACCAGAATATTATCATGTACTAATATATATGGACTCAGACTTTCAAATTCCCCAAAGTTATTCAATTCATCCTATACAACTGATACACATGCATGTGAAAAAGATAAATTATCTCCAAAATGTCTTTTGTGCTAAACCAGGCCTTATTAGTTGGTCCAGATCACCATCTCCAACACATATATACAATCACTGCTCAGTTTATATTAAAATAGCAAATCTTCAAACTTTAATGGACAAGCTTCAATCTTTTTCTCTCTCTAACTCTTCATCCATCCATATTATTGAAAATCTAAGGATGAAATGCTCAAAGCCCTTAATTATGCCAATATGATTGTCATTCATGTTGACCTTAAATCAACCTGACCTCTCACACATAAGATCTTAATGTGTCTAATTAATTCAAATCCTTATAATTATATTGTTTGGTATAGACAATATACTATATTTAAATATTATATATAAAGGTTTAAATTTTTTTTTTTAAAAGTTAAACTGTAATAAATTAATTTTATTATTGATAAACTATAAAACCTTAGCTAGATATTTTAATTTACTGAGTAAAACAATTCATTCAATATGTTTGAATATTAATTACTTATGAAATCTTAATTAACTTACAGTACTTAGTATGTGTTTAAAAATTCCAAGTTAATATTTTAAATCTGGATAAGGATTAGTTTGAAGCTTGCTGTGTTTTATATATATGTAGTAAATAAAGTTCATATTATTACTTATAAAATATGATTATTTATTTGTGTTAAAGTTTTTATTTATTAATTTTAAAACTAACATCTTTAAAATACTAATTCCTAAAGTGTTAGTATAATATTTGAATGTGATTAAAATCTGAGAAATTAAGCTTATTAAAGATAACTAATTGGGATAAGTTTTAACTTAAATAAATTTTTGTAATTAATTTAGTTTCATTGTTTTTAAAGTATTGGTTATATCTAGTATATATGTGTGTGAATAGATATTTGTGCATACACATGGAAAAACATTGAAAGTTTTAAAAAGGATTGTTAAAAATCAGAATATTTTATAAAAAAGAGTGCTTTAGTTAATGACAATTTTAAAAAGATTTTAAATAAAATAAAAAAGAGTGTATTTTGAATACAAAAATGTTTAATTTAAAAGTGAGTAAATAATGTTTATTAAAATTAGATAATAATAAAATTGCACTAACACATATATAGCATAAAGTTTCCACACACCTCTCTCAACTAATAGGCTTATTAACAACACTAAAGACACCATAGCTCCCTATCAAACCCAACAGGCCATGTATAACATTGTGTTCGCAGTGTATGTAAAACCTTATACTATGGTGAAACCAAAGCCACCATAGCTACTAGGTTGTTGCAGCATAAATATTTGAATAATAAGTTGCATACCAACCCAGGATAGAGTTCAATATTCATACATCAAAAAGTTGCCAGACATGAGTTCAAACCCACCATTGCAAAATTGGTTTGTACTGAGAGGCATGGTGTTAAATGTAAAGTAAAAGAGGCTTACTTCATAGCGGAAGACTCCTTCACCATTAATCACAGAGAATCATGTTTTGCTATATCCAAAAGATGGCCTAATTGACTCATTTGCATAAATTTTGCATATCATACATACATAATAATTCCTATGAGTGAGTCAGAACAGGCTATGATTATGAGAAATATATTTTCTCAAAAGTGCTAAGCCTTTTTAATTTGTTAATTATCATTTATATAGCTTTATATTATATGCATGTTGGCACAATTTTATTATTATAATTTGATAAGCGTAAAGTAGAAATCTGTGTTTTATTACTTAAAATTAGATAAATGGTTTATTTAATAATTAAATAAAATTAATAAACTTCATTATATGGTAATTATTCATCTAGACATAACATGATTAGATAGTCTTGATTAAGTAAATAGTTCAATGTCAGATTAATTAAAAGGTTAAATATATAATAATATCAAAATAACCATTCTAATACTCAAATTTGATTGGTTAAAAACACAGTATGTGGTAGATACTGCAGTAAAAATGTCAGTATGCACAGGAGTTTTATAAAAAAAAATCAGAAATTAAAACTTTACTACTATTGAATTACTTCATCACTTTTGATTTAATCAATTTGAAAGTTTTCAATTTATTTTTTTATTTATTATTTTATCAGTTTTAAATGTCTGGGTAAGACACTAAAGTTAGCTTTACAGCATTACTTTACAGTGTGTGTTTAGCTATCTACTGAAAAATAATAATCACTAGAAAGAAAACTCTAAAGCATCTTTACCTGAAAAAAATATTGCAATTGATTAAATATTGGATATGCATATGTTTATTTTGTCCTGTTATAAACTTTACTTAATTTGAAGATTTAGCCATCAATTATTACTCTTGATAATTTATTACATAAAATTTAAATTTGTTATTGACACTAATGTTATTTTATATATCCTGATAAAATTATGACTTACAATCAACTATTTAGAAATAAGTTTAAAAACCAGTGTATTCTTTTACTATTAAACCAAAAGAATGGTATTAAATAATTGTTTCAGAATTATGGTCAGTCTTAAAAATAAAACAAAATATGATAATTATAGCTTTCTACAATTTTAATGGAAGAAAATGTTCTCCAAATCAACTTTATTAATAGCTTGGATAAAATATTATCCACTTGTTTTATTGCCAACACCATTAAAAGAATTGTGTATTGTCATCATAATTATTCATCCAGAAATCGTCTATCTACTTATTTAATGTTGTAATTATAAATTTATTTTGAACACACATTATTATATTAAGTAATATTTACTAAGGCTGTAACCTCAAGAATATACGTCTGAAAAATGCGTAGGTAGGGACCTCTACAGGTCATAATCTGGTTATGATCTGTAGAGGTCCCTACCTTCGCATTTTTCAGACGTATATTCTTGAGGTTACTACTTATTTAATGTATATTTTCATTGATTTAGTAAATAAAAAATGAATTTAAACTTAATTTAGGCTTCAATATTATTAAATAATATGTGAGATTTATAATGAAACTGTTTATTGCTTATTATATCTCATCTTAGCTCATTTCATGTCATGCTTACATTTCAATTGCGAATATTATTTTGAAGAATTCTTGTTGTTGATTGTTGTATGCATAATTATTTTACCTGCCTGAATGAAAAACTGTGTTGCATATTTTCTTTTAAAGAAAACAACAGAACTCAATTAGAAAGGGACTAATTTCATAGTAAATGAAAGAACTTTAATCCTTCAGTTTTAAAATGGGTAAAAGCAAAATACAGTATATATGTTTTATATATATTTGAAATTATTATTGGTATTATGTAATTATAATTTATGACCTATTATTAATTAGCAATAGTATTTATAATGTTATAAAATGTATTTATGATAATAAACATACGTGAAACGAATTTAGTAAGAAATATGTTGGCAAAAGATTTAATTTAGAAATTATTATTATTATTGGGAGTTCTCATTATTATTATTTCAGCCTAATAAAAAGATATGACATAAATGTATTTTAGTTACAGTTTCTGATGTCAAATGAACACAAAAAACAGACAATTAATGATAAAGATAGTTGTAAGCATTGAAGGCAATCTGTTACGCAGTTGTAATACTATCACTACTCATGAAAGAAAAAAGAGATAAATTTAATTATTTAAAAACATTTGAAAAATATTTAAAAAAATAGTTTGACTAGTTTTTTTTTTTTTTACTATTTCTAGAGTTTAAAATGATTTAATTAAAAACATTAAACTTTTTTAAAAATAACAACACTTGTTTTACAAATTTACATTGTATAATATTTCAATCGTTAAACCTTAATGTTATCAAATTATTAATAATTATACTGCAAGCATTGCTAAATAAACTTTTATAAATGTATTTACTATTTCAATGATAAAAATTCAATATTTATCTTTCAAGAAAAATAAGTTTTGGAATTGTATATTCATTAAAAAAATCTACCTAACAAATAAATAGTTATGGTATCATTTACAAGAAAAAATATACTTTTAGACACTCAAGTAGGCATATATATAGAGAAGGTATGTGAATATAGACTTTCCAGTTCTCTACACCTATACACTCCATATTATATAACTACTACACATGAGCACATACGCGTGAAAAAGATAAATATCTCCAATATTCATATTTCGTGCTGAATCATCACTCATCAGTTGGTCCGGAACATCATTTCCCACAGATATAAATAATCAGTGCTCTGTTTATATTAAGATAGCAAATCTTCAAACTTTAATGGATAGATTTC
Source organism: Epiperipatus broadwayi (assembly GCA_028023455.1). Lineage (NCBI taxonomy): Eukaryota > Metazoa > Onychophora > Udeonychophora > Euonychophora > Peripatidae > Epiperipatus > Epiperipatus broadwayi. The sequence continues at coordinate 3,177,026 of JAQFVV010000049.1, read as the reverse complement.
AATATTCTCCACCCTCCAACTCTTCAGCCATCCCTATAGAATATCATTAATCTTTTTCAAATGTATGTGGTCATGTGTATCATTTGTATAAAATGGGTTCATAGATGTAGGAAATGTGAAAGTCTGAGTTCAAATCTCTTCTAATTATATTAATAGATATAGAAATATTGAAAATCTGTGTTCAAATCTCTTTCAATTATATTAAGTTTAGTATAGACCATATCATCATCATCAACCATAATAAATCCATTGCAAGATGAAGGTCTCTCCAAGTTCAATCCATCTTCTCTGATCCTTAACCTCTGTTCTCCACATCACTCCTGTACACTTTCTAATTTCATCCATCCATCTCACATGTGGTTTCTTTCTGGGTCATTTACAATCTTTTGGAATCCAGTTTAAAATTTCAATTGTCCATCTATTATTATCTCATCTAGAAATATGTCCAACCCAACACGACTTTAGTCTTCTAATTCTTTCAATGAGCCAGTAATAACTGTTTGTTCCCTTACCCATATATTGCATTTTTGATCTCTTCTTGTTACTCCTAACATGCATCTCTCCATACTTGTTTGAGGGGTTTGAAGTCTCAGTATTGCTCTTCTATTAAGTGTCCAAATCTCAGATCCAGAAGTAAGAACTGATAAAACACATTTATTAAAAACCTTTTTTTTCAAGCACATAGGCATATTTCCTTTTAGTATCAAGTTATTTCTACCACAAGTTTAATTCTATGATTAATTTCATCTATTATGTTTCCATCTGTATTAATAATCTAACCAAGGTATTTATAGCTGTTTAATCTCTTCTAACTCATCATAATCAATGTTTATTTTTATATTTTGAGAAAATCCATTAAACATTACTTTAGTCTTTTTAACATTTATCTTTAATCCTACTTTCCTACTTTCATCTGATAACTCCCGCAACATTTCCTGCAGCTCTAAAGCATCATTAGCAAAAATAACTATATCATCTGCAAAATCTAAATGACTTAAATAATCCCCATTTACTTTCACTCCTTTAGATTCCCATTTTAATCCACAAGATACTTCTTGCAGCACTGCTATAAATTTTTTTGCAGATATGGAGTCACCCTGTCTTACACCCTTCTCAATGTTGACTTTCCTAGTATCATTATGTAATATAATTGTTAATGTTGCATTTATATAAATATTCTTTAAAATTTGACAATATCCTGGATCTATACCTTGATAATCCAATACTTTAATCACTGAAAAAATGTTTATAGAATCAAATGTCTTTTCATAATCTACAAATCGAAAGCATAATGGCAATTCATATTCATTTGTTCTTTCTATAACTTCTCTCAATATCTGGATATGATCTACTGTATTAAAACCACTTTTAAATCCAGCTTGTTCTCTTGGTTGTGGAAATCCAATGTTCTCTGCATACGAATTGTAATTATCTTAGTAAAATTTTTGTATAAAACTGATAAAAAGCTGATAGGTCTGTAATTTCTAATATCTTTATCACCTTTTTTAAATCTTAATGTTAATATTGCATTCTTCCAATCATCTGGTACATCTTGATCATTTAGACATTTGATATATAACTTTGCTAAAAAAAAAAATTATTTTTTACCTGCTTTTTTTAATATATCAATTATCATTCTATCATTACCAGGAGCCTTTCCTTTCTTCATAAATTTAATTGCATATATCACTTCTTTATTTAAAATTCCAGGCAATTCAGAAGATATAATAGATATAGGAGGTACTTATTCTTTATTTCTATATAATTCTTGATAGAAGTCTTCTACCCATTTCATGATGTCACTCCCCTTTTTAGTAATAATTCCATCTTTTTTTCTTATTGCAGATATAAATTTCCTACCAATACCAAAATGTTGTTTTACATTCTTGAGACTTTTATTCTCTTTTACAGCTTTCCTTGCTAGTTTGCATTTATACTTTCTTATACCACACCATTTTACATAATTCAAGGTATTCAATCCTCTTTAATGCATCTTTTTGTATATCTTCATATTCCTTCTTTTCTTCATAAATTCTCTAGTCTCAGTAGAAATTTTATTGGTCAATTGCTGCTTTTTTCTACCAGCTATCTTTGTTGCAGTTTTTAAAAGTGTATCAGTTATTTTCTTATTAATTTCATTCAAATCTGAATCATGTTCAAAATTTATTAATACGTGAAACCAATTTGTAAGTTCTAATTTAAATTGATTAGAATATTTCTGAAGATTAGAAATATCAACTATCAATATTGTTTTTCTTAATAATTTTTGTTTCTCTAGGTTTTGCATTAACACATATCTTACATTTTACTAATCAATGATCACTTTCTGTGTTAAATTTATTAAGGACATTATAATCTTGAAATATGTATTTTCTCTTAGTTAAAATATAATCCAATTCTGCTGTACCTTCATTTGGATGCTTCCATGTCCATTTCCTTTTAACATTTTTTCTGAAAAAAAGAATTCATAACATAAAGCTTTTCTTTTTCTGCAAACTCCACAAATCTATGTTGTCTCTCATTTCTATTACCATAACCAAAATTACCTATAGCACTTTCAACTTTCATTTGTTTACAAATTTTAGCATTAAAGTCTCCCATAATTTTAAAATGCTGTTTACTCTGATTAAAAGCCTTTTGTACATCCATATAAAAAATCTTCTACTACTTCATCACTATGAGAACTTGTTAGGGCATAAACCTGAATTATCTGCATTTGATATTTGCTATTAAGTTGTATAACTAATCTTGCCATTTTGTCTGATACACCATCAATCTCTTCAATGTTGTTCTTCCACTTTTTATTTATAATGAATCCTACTCCACTTGTATTTCAATATTTATGCCTTTATAGTAGAAAACATCTCCATTTTTTAAATCAATTGCCTCTTCACCTTTTCTTCTAACTTCACAAAGTCCAATAATGTCCCATTTAATATAAGATAGTTCTTCTAATTCTTGCAATCTTCCTTCACTTGAAAATGATCTGCAGTTGTAAGTATATAAATAAAAAGTCATCATCAAATGGCAGCCTGAGTCCACAGTCGGGGGTTCTTAGCACCCTCCACCTTAGGCCACCAACTGCTTCATTGGTTGGCCTTTTATCTCTGAGTTTAAAATGAAGAAACACAATGTTGTTTTTTTTCAGTTGCTTGATAAGGCAGAACGAATGTAGATGTAAATGATAAATATTTTTCAATAGATATATACAATCATGACAGACAAAAAATAGACCATATACTTGTAGTTAAATATTATATATATATATATTGAAACAGACAGATCGAAGAATCGATCTTAGTTTCATGGTTGTCATTTAAGAACGGTAATTCTAAACCACTATTTACCCGCAATGAGACTTTTTCTATCCCAAGCCACATAGATTTTAAGTTATTTATTTTGTGTTTGTTTAAAAAGAATATAATGTAAAGAGTATGAGTATAAATGTTACAAATCATGGTGAATAATATTCGTGTGTGTGTGGTTTGTGGATTTATATTAGCTCAATTTAAAAGTTTCAATTGCGTGTATATTTTCTTTAAATTTTAATTTTGCAAATTATACAAAGTCATTTAAAAATGCTGATCAAAAGTCACATTCCTTTGATCAGTATTTTTAATCAAAATCTTACTTGTACAAAATGTATAGAATAATTAATTTGTACTTTGATGAATTAACATAATGAATTTATATTTTTGTATTCACGAATTCCGATGTAATTGTTTTGTCAATTTAGAATCATGTATTAAATTTAAAAATAAATGAAAACCGAACAATGGAAATGAGAAACGTAGAACTCTTATCAAGAAAGGCAAATGCTATTGTATAGTCAAAAATTAGATATGGCTGGAGGCCAGAAAATCAAAGGAGGCAGAGTGATGAACAAAAAACTAGGCAGAAAGGTCAACGGTAGCCATCTTAAATATAATAAGGACACTCTAATTTTTGACTGGGCTGTGCTTAGATCGTCTCAAGCTACAGCAAAGTAGTTGTTCCAGAGAAATCACTTCAACCGTTATTAAGAAGTTGCCCGGTAAACTGCAATCATGATGGGCTAAGTCCAAGAAGCTGATCCCTGTTCTGCCAATTTAAATCTTTCGTACCGCTGATCTGTAATGTTTTCCGTGCTTCCAGTCTTCCAAATTTCAACATGTAAATTAACCATGCCGTTCTAAGAAATTCAAAATGCGTGCCTACGTTCTTCATACATATCACCGCGAGAAGAAAAGCCGGACGAAGAAAGAATGGTAACTTTTGTTACATGAACTTTTTAACTTTCCTCTCAGTAATAATTTTATATTTAATCTGTAAACCTAATTAATTGCATGTAAATTTCTTGTTTTCCATTTGAAAATGTTACACTAAAACCTGTCAGTAAATTTCTTCTCTAATATTTCTGGGCTCTAGTCTGTAGATGATAATTATTAATATTTGTGCCTACTAATAATCCATTTGTGAATACATTTATATTTTTACTATTACTTATTTTACAAACAAAACGATGCCAATAATAATATTTCTCAACTCTAGTTAAAGTCAGTAAAGTTTATATCATAATATTTATTATATTCATTTTAAAAGTAGTTTTCTTTTATCGAACTAAAAATTGTTTCATATGTTGAGTTGAGAAATATTCAAGTATTTTATTGTTCCTTTTACTTTGTCATGATATTTTAATCTATACTCCAAATCTCAAATACTTAAAATAGTCTAAAATTTCATTATATTTTTTTTTTTATATATTATTACGGAGTAAGAATAATAAGTGAATATTTTATTGCTATTATTACCTTCCGAACAATCTGGGGAGTTATGGGTTTCAGAGTGAAATTAATTAATTGTTACTTTTGCGATCGTTTGATTTCGCCATGTTTTATTGAATAGTTATATCGGACTGCTGCGTAGAAAATGTTACGGAGAGAAAAGGTTTTATATAATTTCGTTTTAAAATCCACTTCCGACCACTCTTCCTCGATGTTACTGTGGCAATGCCTTTACCTTCGCCTAAGTTGGCGTCTCGTTTTACTACCACATGGAGAGAAAGAAATTCTTCTCCAGGTAATCTCTTGGATCACCGGGGTTCAAAAATGAGCCCGGCTGGTTGTAGTGTCCCGGATCTACTTGGGGGCATTAAGACTTGTCAAAGTACAAGCCGCCCGGTATTCCGTCAATGCACCGCAAGTTATTATTTGTAGTATACCTTAATCCCTGCAACCATCAGTACATCAGTATTATATATTATATTTTTATATAAAACCGCCTCCCATTTATCCGTATACGCAATGGTTTGAATCTATTAAAGTAAAACAACTTAATATAAACTAGTAGTTAAATATTTTAAGTGCTCCAATTACTCTGATTCTCATATCAACCTGTACAACCATTTAAACACATAAATATTGGCATGAGTTTGTTAATCAGTACAAACCGATTATTGATGACTAGCAGCAATCTATTATAAAATACATATGAGAGTTTTACCGTACCTGTAAATAATATTATTCAATGCTTTCAATAATTTATTAAAAATTTATCTAACCTAATTTTGTCTCTCTTGCATTATTACTCTCGAAATGTAGTCAATCACCTGCTGTCTGTATCGACAACTTAAATATATACATTAAATTATTAGCCGTACCAATATCCCGACTATAAGATATCTATGAACTAGCTGATTGTAGGTAATTTAGTCTGTGTTTTTCGATGAGCTAGTAAAGGGAAAACCCCGTACCATTGTAATGTTGTCATCGGTGGGTCATGCCAGGGTTTTGGGTTTGAATTTAGTTTGCATTTTGGAATTTATTACTAGACGTGGACTGGGTTTGAATTCGGATTACTGTGTGTGATTAAGCATGGTGATTTTTACCGGTACAATATATATATATATTGTGATGATTGCACATACTGCGACCACACATATATATATTTAACATTAAATAACATTAAATATTGTGTTTTTTTGAATACTAGTAAAAGAATTAAAACCCATGAAGAAAGAAATGTCTTAATTAATAAAGAGAGGGAAATAGAATTGAAAAGATTCTTATCTTTTATCCTCCAAAGTTAAGATTTTGTTAAAATAGAAATATTTAAATGTAGAAATATTGAAATCGTCTATTTGGCTTAAGTTCAAAGAATAAAAGAGGAAATATGAGTGAAATAAGAACTAAAAAATGATTTATAAGTAAAAGTAAAAGTTTGAAGAGTTCAAATCAGATTAAAATAGAATTTAAAACATGACAAAAGATTAGGATCTATTCCATAAAAGTATACATTTTGATGATAAGACGAAATGCATGTGTAGAGTATGTATAAAGTATGGATAAAGACAGCAATAATTAATGCTTGTCAAAATAAAAATCATTTTATTAAAAATGTATTTTATTAAAAGGAAAAGTAATAAGAAATAAATGTAAATATTGCTATGAGATTGTGTAAAAGTAAATTTGTATAAATTGCTGAAGGCATATTAAAAAAAGAAAGGTGTGAATGGAAAGCTACAAACAAAAGAATTGAGGGAATAAAAGAATGTGAAAAAAAAAGAAATTAAATTATTGGAGTTCAAGACAGTTCTCATGGAGACTTTGGTGAAGATACTGCTCTGATAATAAGCAGATATAATCGAGTATAAAGCAGACATAAGAACCCTTTAAAGTTAAAAAAACAACAACAGAGAAAAACCAGAAACATAGTGGAAGTAGTCCAATGTAGAAACATCTCACTGTATGAACAGGAAAATGATTTCTAACATATGTGATGCTTCAAGAATGTGTGGCTAAGGGCCATCATGATCGCTGGCTGATTCAGACTCACCATGCTCGAATGGTTCCCATCACCATGTAACATCTGCTGATGTAGCACTTGCCAGATGATCCACTTGCCATGCCCTTGATGTCCTAATATGGAGATGTCACCACAAACCAAGTCCAACCTAAGAGTGACTGTTCTCTGGTAAAGAAGTGGAGGAATTCCATGTGGTGGTCCGCAGGACCGTAACTCACTTCAGAGACTAAAGAAAATCTAGGTAAATTATATATCACACCTTTATAGACATATGTGCGCATACTTTTAAATTAAAATAATTGCCAATTCAAGATATTAGTGATATAAACAATAATTAAACTCTTTTCTAATACAGGGAATGACGACTATAAATGTATAATCATTTATAGGATTTTTTTTATATATATTTACTCATAGCATTATATCCAATAATTTGTTTCTATTGTGTGTAAAAATATTTCAATTGATTTTTGTTGTTTATTTGTTATATTAAATATTTCTTATTTATTTTATCTGTTTTGTCTCATTCTTCGCCATACCAGACAGTAATATATCTGTAGGGGTTTGGCTGATAATTATTACTCTATTTTGAGTACTAAAAGAACACGTGAGGTTAGTGGGCAGTTGACCGGGAAAGATAACCTGGGGCAATATCCGTATAGTCACAGGTTTGGTCAGGTATGGATATAGATCCATTTATGTCCGTATGTTCTCTCTGCTTGCGGTAGCGGAAGAGGGACAATTTTGAATTTAAGAAGTCCGTATTATATAAAAAATAAAAGGGAAGTTTTGCATTCGATCATTGTGTTTCCATTTTAATATATATATATTGCATTGTCATTATTATTTTATATATTAAAACTATAATTGTTTGAAGAATCAATAACTTTTTATATATAATGTTTTAATATTGCTTCAATTTCTTTGTTCTGTCTCAAGAACTTATTCGAATATAATTTTTTTAATATTTATTTCGTAATTATTTTTCTACACATTGAATCTTTTGGCTATGTTTTTTTCCTAACAATTGTATTTTGCAGCTGTATCTTGAGACATTATCTGATATAGTTATTGAAAATAAGGCTCTTACTTTTTATCTTATTTTCATTTTTAATGTTATATATAGGTATATAATATTTGAAATATAAACAAATTCATATACTTGGAATTTAAATGTAATCCTAGGGGATTTGAGCACAGACTTTCAAGCTCTCCTCAGCTATCCACTTCATTTTATACAACTGATACACATGACCACACATATGTAAAAAAGATAAATAGTCTCTTAATATGCATATTTCATGTTGAACCAGTACTAATCACTTGATTCAGACCATCATTTCCATATATATATATAATCAATGCTCAGTTTATATTAAGATAGCAAATCTTCAATCCCTATAATTACATTTCAATTCCAAATATATGAATTATGCATGTATTTCAAATGTTACAGATTTAGTCTCAATCCTTCCATTCCTTTTCTGCATATTTAAATCGACAAAGTTCCATATATGAGAAGTCAGAATGTCTTAAAGTCAACATGGGCATAACAATAATATTGGGGATCAATAGGAATTTGGGAGTTCTATCACCAGATTTTCATTGGTATGGATGGCTGAAGGATTGAGCGATGGAGTAAGTAGATTGGGGCTTGTCCATTAGAGTTTGAAGATTTTCTAACTTCATATAAACAGAGCACTGCTTATATATATGTGTGTGGAAGATGATGATCTGGACCAATTGATAGGTGATGGTTTAGCATGAAATACGGTTTGGAGTTTATTTAGATTTATCACATGGGTGTGGTCATGCGTATCGGTGATATGAGATGAAGGGGAAACTGAGAGGAGTTTAAAAGTCTGTGTTCAAATCTCCTGTAAATATATATATATATTGTATAATCAAGTTGAAATGATTTTAATATTTGTTCTGAAAATTTTAAGTTATATTGTCTAAAATCACAGCAGATAATGTGTATGCTTTTAAGTTTAAGACTTTTACTCTCTTTATCAATTGTTAAAATCTTTTATGATTTTTAAACACTATGTTACAAAAAGCGTAATTTATATTATTTCTTGGAAATTAATTTAATCCCTTTTGATTTTCTAAATCCTCCATTCAAGTATGCATTATCGCTAATGCATTCATTGTTCATTAAAAATAGCATTATTATTTCTATATTCAAAATAGTTTTAAAAAGATATTCAAAATTTTACAAAGTAAATGAAAGCAAATGGAATTTGTTTTGTTTTTTTTTCTTTTAGAATATAAAAAGTCTTCCTGAATAATTGGATTTACTATAGTTTTATAAGAAAAACAAAAAGTTAAAATGTACGACACTGGAATTCATAGTTGTGTGTGTGAGTAAGGATAATTGCACATGCCTTCAATGCTTGCAACATGGTGATTATTTTTAAAGTATAGCTGAAAATATCCAGAGTAAATTCAGATTTTTTTCAGGTAGTTTCATATAAACAATTAAAACAAAAATTTAATAATAGATTTAAAAAATTGTATTTAGATAAACGTAGTATAATAAAATAATAGTCCCTCATAAATGAGTGTGCCTGTAAAGAGAATAAAATAAAAACTACTATAGAAATGAATACTTTTCTTTCTGAAATACCTCAACACCCAATACTATCTTATACATTAGGCATTGTGCATAGGGCCTACGAAATTAAAAATTGAGAAAATAGAAGGTTATGGGAATAAAATAAAACATTACATTTTTGTTCAGTCAGTTTATTTTATATAGACTTTTCACATTTTTTGCGTGCAAATCTTTAATAATTTACTCAACAGTTAAATTTTAATATTTTACTTTCTATAAAAATACTGATAAATATGATAATTTAAATTAAGCCAAATTAGATTTTAAATGATTTTTTTAACGCGATTTAATATTGAAAAAGATCGTTCTCCTTTAGCATTTGATCTTAATATTGACATGTATATTCTAAGAGCAGTATTCGTATTAGGAAAGCTGGATACTAAATTTTTATTTATTTTGCAGCAATAATAATTTTTGTACGGTTTTGCAATCCCGAAATAATTTTGAAAATAGCAAAAGTGGTCAGCACAGGGCCTTACCAGCAGTTGTCCCGGTTTGCGGGTTCGCTTCTCGGCTGATGCTTTGACATATGAAAAAAAAATGCATTTTCCAATTTATTATTATATATTTGCACTAATTTTTCTGCCTTACTAATTATTTCATTTTCTGACATTCTGTTAGTGAAGAAATCAAATCTATTATGCATAGAATTAATATTAGTTCACCTTCTTACTAGCTTGGTTATTAATTTGTCAACTAATATGTAAAACCTTTAATTTTAAATCTATCTGAGAAACTCCTTGTCATATTCATTGTTTCTTGTTTGTCAAAAAATAATTTCCTTTTTCGATGTTATTTCAAAGCTTTTATATTTAGAATTTGATACTTATTCTTTTGCTATGTTTTCAAATTCCAAAAATTTATTTTATATATTATGTAATTAAGTTAAAATACTATCATACAGTTTTATAACAGTGCATATGAATATCAGGTTGTGTTTATCGTATTAATATTTTGGAGAATGTCTTTTCAAATAATCCATGTCTCCAAGTGATCAAATTTGTTGAAGAGAGATCTTATTTCATGCCCACTACTTAGTGGTTGATTTTCGCATTCAATTATACTTATCAAAATTTGTTAAATTTTATTAAAGTTTTCATAAAAAGCTTTAGTAAGACCATGTTTAGCTGACCATCTAGTTTCAAATAAACTGTGTAATATACTTGTATTTATCTTCAAATGCTCTGTCAATTGTAGCCATCTCTGAAATGATGCAGCAAAAAAATGTATGCCTATGTGATTGTATCAAAAAGTTTTTAATAAATGTGTGTTATCAGTTCTTACTTACTGATCTGAGATTTGGACATTTAATAAAAGAGAAATACAGAGACTTCAGATCAATCAAAGAAATAAGGAGAGATGCATGATAGGAGTAACAAAAAGGGATCCACAACAAAATACAACAGTGAGAAAACAGATAGGTAACACTGACATCATTGAAAGAATTAAGATACTGAAGTGGAGTTTGGTTGAACATGTTACTAGAACAAATGATAACAGATGGACAGTTGAAATTATAAACTAGATTCCAAAAGGTTGTAGAAGATCTAGAAGGAGACCACATGTGAGATGGATGGATAAAATAAGAAAGGATGCTAGTGTGATGTGGAGAAGAGAGGCTAGAGATTGGAGAAGATGGATTGAACTTAGAGAGACCTTCATCCTGCAGTGATTTAATAATGGTTGAAAATGATGATGATGATGACTCCAATCAGATTTAGACTATGAGTTGCACAAGAAACCTAAACTGCCAAATTATTAATTTTCCTCATTCTTGCTTGAATGCTATTATATGCCCAAGTCATATTATTTGTTTTGTCATATTATAGCAATCTGCAATAATTTTATGTCTATGCCTGTTTCTTTTAAAGTAATACATAGATTATTAAATAAATATTTTCCACTATGTTTTTTAATTGGAACGAAATTCAGAAATCTTTTAACACATTGTCCATTTTTGCGAACGTAATGTAATATTAACATCATTGACCAATGTGACTTATAACTGCTGTATCAATACTGATTCTGTAATATTTTGCTTTTTTAACAATTTTATCAATTAATTTAGATACCAATATATTTATAAAATTTATGATTTTGAAGATAGATAGGAAACATTAACTTTACCAGGATTTTCATATTTTTGAATATGATCTCTAAGAAAAGAAGTCAAATGATAATAAATCAATGCAGCCAAAAAAATTTCCATTGCTTGGATGATTTGTGTTTAATTTGAGTTACCACAAAATGCTAATTCTTTTTCAGCCAAATATTTTATAATAGTTACTACTCTCTTTAGCATCTCAGTCCAGTACAAGCAAACTCTTACATTTTTTTTTTGCAGCACAACATCTACTTTTGAAAATCATTTTATGTTGATATATGTTGGACATAGAGTGATGTTGTTCTACTTTCAAAAATCAAAACTTTATTTACATTTTAGAGTAGATACAAGAGCAATCAATGACAGCATAAAATTAGGTAAATAACAAAGTCTCAATGAATACATATAAATATGATACGCGAACAATGTATATAAAGAAATCAAAAATTTGCATTAGGGCCATGAAGCACTATATCCTATATATAACATGATTGAAATACAATTGATGTAATATCTATATATAAATTAGATAAATTTTTACAAGGCAAAATAAAGTTTTAAAGAAAATAATGAGAGTAATAAAACCAAAATCAAAGGTTACACGAAGACCTTAAGGCAATGCATTATATACATCATCTGCTAGGGATACAGAGAAAGTCAAAGCTTTATATAAGGTTTCCAAATTTCATTGACTATTGACATGCTTGGCTTAAAAGCAAATGAGGACCATACCAATATTTAAAATTTGATATATAAAAGGAACTATTAGGAATCGCTAATTAGGATATATAAGTAAATTAATTATAAAGCATAGAACCAGTGCAAAATATATGTAATAAATACATGAGGTACATGAAAGATTTAAATAGTTATAGTTTAAATCATTAATAAGTGAAATATGGGATACATTATTCATTCAGTAGATGGGAGAAAGTTCAGTCTTAGACCGTCTGGCTCCAGGTCTGGTCAGCCAGACAAGGCTGATAAGCTTGTTTATCCTCATCTTTTCTCTTGGTAGAGGGATTTGAAAAATCAATTAACTATTGGGTCATTGCAGCCATGATCAAATATCATAATACATCTGGCAGTCCAAATTGAGAAGTTAATGAAAGTGGCCAGTCTTATTGTTCTGAATTGATCCTTTTTAATTATGGTCTTAAGAGAAATGTTAGCAGGATCATTATCAGTTATTCAGTCTAACACAAGGTTTCGGAGGTAAGTCCACGAACCACACTGGCTCAGAATATGGTCAATAAACTCCTCCTGTTTATTACATAGGGGCCAAAGGAGTTAATCTTGTAATCCCTTTGGTAGTGGAGAAAGGCTCCAGTGGGGAAAGCTCCAAGGATGACTTTTATTAAAAAACCGACAAATTTTGGGCTCAGCTTGATGAATTTTGTTAAATTGGAAAATCGAGAAATTTCTATAGGAAGTATATTAATGGATTTAGTTTTCCCAGGAAATATTACTTGGTAAATTTCCCAATATGGTAATTTTCCATGAAAAGTGGGATTGTTGCCATGAGAACCGTAGTTGTGATGCTAAATCATAGTGGTCTTTTCTTTAAAAAAAATTTGGTATCCTAAATTTGGGTTAATAAAGATTGAACACTGTTTATTCAAATAAACATATATTAATAATTGTTAAATAAGGCACTCTAAGAGAGAAATTGATGTATAATGATCATGACATATAACTAGGATTCCTTATAAAAGCAGTTATATAAAGGACAGAAAGATTAATTAATTAAAATTCGAATTTTAATTAAACTTATATAAACTGGTAATTTAAAAATAATATGCAAGAAGGGGATATCTATGGGCATGTAGGTGCGCATATGAGCCATCACTAGAGACATCACAATCATTAGCAGAATAAATTCCTGGTATACAAATGAAGCAAAGAATGTGTGACTTGAGTAAGAGAAATATTAAATCTGCATACTAAAGAACATAAATTAAATAGATAGTTATGGAGTGAGACTTAAGAGAAGCATTAAATATAATAATACTATTATTACTACTAATAATCTTAATTAATTAACAAAGTCACAGGTTAGTTAATGAACATCTGGAAAAAAAAACAAATAATGCTAAGCAAAGATGTTAAAAAAAAACGACATAGGCATAACTCTCTGATCCTGGAATTATACACTGAAAGGGTAACATTTTTCACTATTCAATGAAAACAATAGTATTAAAAGCGAAAATATAAAAATAATAGTGTTTTACTAAATAATATTAATTTTATTAATGAGAAAAACTTTGCACAAATACAATTGTTGTTAATGAGATGTAGACTTAGAAATATAAAAATAAGAGCAAAGGAAGAAATAGTAAATGAAATGAAAGCACCAGAGATAGCACAGAGTAATAGCCACCAAGAGCAGGAAAAGAAGAGATAAAAAATTCAAGTCTATCTGACACAGAAATAATTAAAGAGTGGATGAAAATAATTTTTAAAAGAAAAATAAAGAGATTGTCATAGAAAGCAAGAAAGAGAATCAGCACATAATGAAAAAGATATTGAAAGAAAATAATAAAATATAACATACAAAAAATAAAAAGAAGATTGAAAGTCATGCTATATTAAAAGATATTCCTAAAAACTGGGAATAAAACATTAATAAAAAATATACAAAAAGGGAAAATAGAATAGAAGAAGAAAGTTTAAAAGATGGAGATTTAAATGTGCAAATTGAACAAAATGAAAAACAAAATGAAGAAGCTATATTAAATGTGCAGGAGATATAAAGGAAGATGACATAAAAATAGTAGTAAAAGTAAAAGAGTTATAGATTAAAACAGGGAGCAAAATAAAGACTTAGGAAATCTCAGTGAGAAACTAACATGAAAATAAAAACATTAAAACTTTCTATTTGTCTGAAGATTTGTAATGATGGTATATTATTAAATGTGATATGTTGAACTATTTCCATCATCTATGAGTGAATGTTGAATTTATCGAAAATTTTAAACTTGATTTAAACTTTCCAAATTCTAACAACTTTTTTTTTCATGTGTCATAGCTAACAACTTGTTAGTAATAACACACAAATAGACAACACAGATTAGTAATTACACAATGTTTTGAATAGTATTATTCTCCACTCTTCTTCAGGTGTTGCTGGCCTATATGCACAGTGACAAAGAACAAAAAATGCATCTATGAAATACTATGTGAATGTGGCAGGAAGTCCATTGATGAGACCTGTCACCCTGTTGTACAACAATTGAAAGAGCACAAACTAATGGTTAAAAGAGAAATAACAGATGTGTCTACTCTAGCAGATCATGTATGTACTAATGACAATATGTTTAATTGGGAAAATACAAAGATATTGGATAAAAAGGAAAAATGCATAGAAGAAAATTCAAGGAAGCTGTTCGTATGATAATGGTAAATAATCCTATAAATCAACCCAGTGTGGCAATACACAATGTATGGAATCCACTAATCAATCTTTCTTTTAGGATAAAATTTTAAACAATATTAAAAAAAATTGAAGGACTCAGGAGGATTTGAACCAACTCTCATATATAAATTTATCAAACTACTATTATATGTTGCCTTTGACAGAATAGCTCAGTTGGTAGAGTGTTTGCCTTAAATTCGATATTCAAGAATCTAAAGGTGTGAGTTCAACTTCTAAATGAATATTGTCACTGTGCATATAAGCAAGCAACACCTGAAGAAGCATAGAGAATAAATCTAATAACTTTTTTTTCATGTGTCATAACTAACAACTTGCTAGTAATAACTCACAAATAGACAACACAGGTTAGTAATTACACATTGTTTTGAGTATTATTATTCTCCACTCTTTTTCAGGTGTTGCTGGCTTATATGCACAGTGACAATATTCATTTAGAAGTTGAACTCACACCTTTAGATTCTTGAATATTGAATTTGAGGCAAATGATCTACCAACTGAGCTATTCTGTCAAAGGCAACATATAATAAAAGTTTTATATATTTATATATGTGGGTTGGTTCAAATCCTCCTGAGTCCTTCAATTATTTTTTAATATTGTTTAAAATTTTGTCCTAAAAGCGAGATTGATTAGTGGCTTCCATACATTGTGTATTATCACACTGAGTTGATTTATAGGATTATTTACCATTATCATATGAGCAGCTTCCTTGAATTTTCTTCTATGCATGTTTCCTTTTTATCCAATATCTTTGTATTTTCCCAATTAAACATATTGTCATTAGTACATACACAATCTGCTACAGTCGACGCATCTGTTATTTCTCTTTTAACCATTAGTTTGTGCTCTTTCAATCACTGTTAAACAGGGTGACAGGTCTCACCAATGTACTTCCTGCCACATTCACATGGTATTTCATAGATGCAATTTTTATTCTTTGTCACTGTGCATATAGGCCAGCAACACCTGAAGAAGAGTGGAGAATAATACTATTCAAAACATTGTGTAATTACTAATCTGTGTTGTCTATTCATGTGTTATTACTAACAAGTTATTTGTATTTGGAAAGGTTAAATAAAGTTTAAAATTTTCTATACATTCAATATTCATTCGTAGATGATGAAAATTGTCCAACATATCACATCTAATTAAAAATGTTCAGCTAAAAAACCTATGAAGACATTTCATTATCATCATCATCATCAATCATTATCAATCCACTGCAGGATGAAGATCTCTCCAAGTTCAATCCATCTTTTCCTATCTTTAGCTTCTCTTCTCCACATCACCCATGCATACTTTCTTATTTCATTCATCCATATCACATGTGATCTCTTTCTGGGTCTTTTATAATCTCTTGGAATCCAGTTCAAAATTTCAATTGTCCATCTATTATCATCTCTTCTAGCAATATGTCCAGCCCAACTCTACTTCAGTCTTTTAATTTTTTCAATGAGGTCAGTAACACCTGTTTGTTCTTTTACCCATACATTGCATTTTTGATCTCTTCTTGTTACTCCCAACATGCATCTCTCCATACTTCTTTGAGTGGTCTGAAGTCTCTGTATTACTCTTCTATTAAGTGTCCAAATCTCAGATCCATAAGTAAGAACTGATAAAACACATTTATTAAAAACCTTCCTTTTCAAACACATAGGCATATTTCCTTTTAGTATCAAGTCATTCTACCAAAAGCACTCCAACCAAGTTTAATTCTATGATTAAATTTAATCCATTATGCTTCCATCTGTATTAGTAATCTGACCAAGGTATTCGGAACTGTTAACTTCTTCTAACTCATCATAATCAATCTTTAGTTTTATATTTTGAGAAAATCTATTAAATATTACTTTAGTCTTTTTATCATTTATTTTTAGTCCTACTTTCCTACTTTCATCTGATAACTCCTGCATCATTTCCTGTAGCTCTAAAGCATTATTTTCAAGAACAACTACTTTCACTCCTTTAGCTTCACATTTTAATCCACAAAATACTTCTTGCAGCACTGCTGTAAAAAGTTTTGGAGATATGAAGTCACCCTGTCTTACACACTTTTCAATGGTAATTTTCCTACTGTCATTATGTAATCTAATTGTTGTTGCATGTTTATAATATTCTTTAAAATATGACAATATCCTGGATCTACACTTTGATGATCCAATGCTTTAATCACTGAAGAAATGTTTATAGAATCAAATGCCTTTTTATAATCTACAAATTCTAAGCATAATGGCAACTCATATTCATTTGTCTTTTCTATAACTTCTCTCAATACCTGGATATGATCTACTGTACTAAAGCCACTTTTAAATTCAGATTGTTCTCTTGGTTGGTGGAAATCCAGTATTTTCTGGAGACGAGTTGTAATTATCTTAGTAAAAATTTTGTATAAAACTGATAAAAGACTGATAGGTCTGTAATTTCTAATATCTTCTTTATCACCTTTTTAAAATATTAATATTAATACTGCATTCTTCCAATCATCTGGTACATTTTTATTATTTAGACATTTGGTATATAACTTTGCTAAAAAAATTGATACTTCTTTACCTTCTTTTTTTAATATATCAATTATAATTCCATCATTATCTGGAGCCTTCCCTTTCTTCATAAATTTAATTGCATGTCTCACTTCTTCATTTAAAATTTTGGGCAATTCAGAAGATATAATAGGTATAGGAGGCACTTGTCCTTTATTAATATATAATTCTTGATAGAAGTCTTCTACACATTTCATGATATCATCTCTCTTTTTAGTAATAATTCCATCTTTTTTTCTTATTGCAGATATAAATTTCCTACCAATACCAAAATGTTGTTTTACACTCTTTAGACTTTTATTCTCTTCTACAGCTTTCCTTGCTATTTCACAATTATACTTTCTTATATCATTTTCAACTCTTTCCACACCATTTTACAAATTTCAAGATATTCAATTCTTTTTAATGCATCATTTTTGTATATCTTCATATTCCTTTTTTTCTTTATAAATTCTCTATTCTCAGTAGAAATTTTATTGGTCAATTGCTGCTTTTTTCTACCAGTTATCTTTGTTGCAGTTTTTAAAAGTGTATCAGTTATTTTCTTATTAATGTCATTCAAATCTGAATCATGTTCAAAATCAACTAATACTTGAAACTGATTTGTAAGTTCTAATTTAAATTCATTAGAATGTTTCTGAAGATTAGGAATATCAACTGTAAATATTGTTTTTTTAATAATTTTTTGTCTCTCTAGTTTTGCATTAACATGTATCTTACATCTTACTAATCAATGATCACTTCTTGTGATAAATTTATTAAGAAAATTACAATTTTGAAATATGTATTTTCTGTTAGTCAAAATATAATCCAATTCTGATGTACCTTCATTTGGATGTTTCCATATCCATTTCATTTTAACATTTTTCTCAAAAAAAATTCATAATATAAATTTTTTCTTTTTCTGCAAACTCCACAAGTCTATGTCCTCTCTCATTTCTATTACCATAACCAAAATTACCTACAGCATTTTCATCTTTCATTTGTTTACCAATTCTAGCATTAAAGTCTCCCATAACAATTTTAAAGTGTTGTTTACTCTGATCAAAAGCCTTTTGTACATCCATATAAAAATCTTCTATTACTTCATCACTATGAGAACCTGTTGGGACACAAACCTGAATTATATGAATTTGGTATCTGCTATTAAGTTGTAAAACTAATCTTACCACTCTGTCTGATACACCATCAATCTCCACAATGTTATTCTTCCATTTTTTATTTATAATGAATCCTACTTTACTTGTATTTCCAATATTTATGCTTTTATAGTAGAGTATATGTCCACTTTTTAAATCAATTGTTTCTTCACCTTTTCTTCTAAGTTCACAAAGTACAATAATGTCCCATTTAATATAAGACAGTTCTTCTTCTAACTCTTGCAATCTTCCTTCACTTGAAAGTGATCTGCAGTTGTAAGTACCTAAATAAAAAGTCATCATCAAATGGCAGCCCGAGTCTGCTATCAGGGCATTCTTAGCACCCTCCACTTTTGGCCATCCGCTGCCTTGGTAGGGGACTTTACAGCCTCCTGGGAATAAGGACCATGATTTATTTTTGTCTGTCATAATTGTATATATTGAAAAAAATATTCTTAAACTCAGAGGTAAAAAGCCAATAAACTCACCATGCTGACTAATGCATGTTGGTGAGCAGCCCATCCATGTTCATATACTATATAAATAATCACATAGTAATAACAGCTGCAACGACAAGAATTTATGGAGTGGACATTAGGAAATTTACCCTGCTTGGTTCCTTTAAGGCCTCCAAGAGGAATCAAAGGGTCTCCTTTCAGTTAATAGCAAACTCCTTTCTGTAGCCTGAAGACATTTATTAACTGGAAAATACAGAGACTGGTCAAACAACGACTAACAAATTTTAGAGAGTGTGAATTGGTAAATAGGGATCAAATTCTAGGAAATTTCATAAAAGAAAAAAAAACAATTTTTAAAAAAATAATTAAAAAAAGAATTAAGATCAGAGCTTATTACACATAATAATGTACATAGCACTGTAAATCAATTCTTTAAAATTAAAAGATTTAGGAATATAGTGTGGTGAAGCACATGTAGAACATTTGAGTAACTTGAAAAGGTATTTTACTTTAAATCTAATGTCAAAAAAAAAATAAGCTGGATATACCTTGGGATCTGCATACAGGGAGCATCTCAAGCCTAGTGGAATTTCTTTTTTCATCAAATGAAATATATTTTAAGATTACAAAGAGATGTAACTAGGCAGTCATTGTATGGATCCTGGTATTATATATCAAGCATTTCAAAAAAGCTATAAATATAATGAAAAATATACTGTTTTCTTCAGAAGACAAATGACAAGAATGAAAACACTAAATGCTCAACTTTTTATTGAAGGTTGAATTAACTGAATTACCTCTTAAGTTAGAATAGAACAGGATGATTGCTCAGTGAATTATTGATCACATGGTTGAACTGCTATATATACTATGTTTGAGGAGTAAATAAAGTGAATTCTTACACCACAAAGAAAGGGGTTTTTAGTCACTGGAGTAAAGCAATATATATAAATGTGAAAGACACCTGTAGATTCTATCCCTATTCATATGAATAAAACAGAAAGAAGCTGAAATATAGGTAATGCATGGAAAATATAAATAGTGAAACATTCTTGAAGTTACTTTGGCCAAAAGCAGATATATACTCTTAACAGATCATCAAAGTGATCACAATATCCAATTAGTAGTACCAGAATTAAAAGGAATAGAAGTAGAGCCAGTCAGTGGATAGAAAAAAATCCAGTCCACCCTAAAGATGCTAAAAATATTCTAAATCACAAAGAGTAAGAATATGATTACCATTGAAAAAATTACCTAGACAGATGTAAAAATTATCTCTTAGATGTGTGACAATAATCTGATTTAAAAGAAAACAATTGTCTGAAACATAAATAAAATATGATAAATGCTGAAAGCAACAAATAAAATGGCCCAAAACATACTCAGTGAAAGAATAAGACAATATTAATTGGTTTAAAAAAAAGAATGACAAATCACTAAGTTTGGAAAATAAGATAATGGTTAAAAGAAGACAGTGATGTTAGGCAAAAGCTGAGCAAAGCAAAATAGTAATAAAATAATATGCTTTATTTAAAGAGCAAAAGCATCTGAAAAGTCTGAAATGAAGACTGCAATTTAAAATGTAATTAAATTTTAACCTCTAGAGAAAAGAATTCTCTGTCTATATTAGAAAATATTAGGTGTGCCAAAATGCCTTTATTTTACTGTTTATGCATAACAAAGAAACATTATGACTACAGATGAAGAGAAAATATTAAAGCTCTTTCTCTAGAGAGAAGTTGGTTGCTGTGTCAATCTTTCTGATCATGTAAAAATGAGTATTATGGTGCTATCTTGCATTTCTCAAGAATATTTCTAAATAGAATTGATCTATCATGTTAAAATGTTTACTGTATTATTTTAATTCATATATGGTTAGCATGAATGAATGACTATCCTTCTATTGAACAGATTCTCATCTGAGACTTTGTAGTGATATCTGTGTATTAGTTGACAATTTCTGGAATTATTTTAATTGGAGCTATAACTGTTGGAAAAAACCTAACAGGTAGGATTGGACACATTTAATGCACAGCATGTTATGAGCAGTAATGTTTGGGGCATAATTGTTGATGCAATTAACCAGTGATCCAATGATGATACAGCAACAGCAAAAACAGCAACAGCTGAAGCTATCAGAGAATATACGATATATATGTTTAATGTAGAAATTAAAAAACCCTTATAATTGGCTTGCATTTGTAACTGCTAAGAGTCAAGTAAAACAATAGAGTCAGGTTAATATTTAGATAATGAAAAAAAATGTGGATCTTCATTTTATTTCCTCATCAATTTAGAAAAGGGATAATTGTAATCATACAAGTTTGGCTAGCGCTAGTGTAATTATATATTATACATTTTTTCAATCAATCAAATTTAAATAGCAGGTTAAACAAAATATTCTAGAATGAAATAAAATAAAATTAATGTAGGAAAAAACCTCTCCTAATTGATAAATTATACCTAAATGAATATAATTCTTAAGTATTCATTGACTTCAGGTTCTGGTGAAAGAATATAATCACAAACTAATTAAATAGTCAGAGAAAAACACTGCCAGAATCATAGTGTTGAGTAAAGTTATGCAGTATAGGTAAGCT
Source organism: Epiperipatus broadwayi (assembly GCA_028023455.1). Lineage (NCBI taxonomy): Eukaryota > Metazoa > Onychophora > Udeonychophora > Euonychophora > Peripatidae > Epiperipatus > Epiperipatus broadwayi. The sequence continues at coordinate 3,155,351 of JAQFVV010000049.1, read as the reverse complement.
TATATAATTGATATGATAGAATATGCAAATGTGGTACAATATGTAAATAAGGCAATTAGATATTTCATTTTTCCGACAATAAAAGACATGAATTTTTTTGCTGATGGAATGAGGATCTTTTGCAATTGTCTATGCCTTTTTGTATTTTCTTTTCCTATTATTCCTTTCTGAGAAAATTGTTCTAATGTTGAATGGAGAAAACATATGATCTATGACATGTTTATAATCAAGAAGAATTGATTTGAATTCAGTCTTTTGTTTGGCTTCATTGTGCAAATGCATGAGTTGGGCACTTCTCATGGATCTATTTGCATGGTATTCACCATAATACACAGATCTACAGAAAAAAATATTACATGAATTTTTATAGACCACCTGAGGAGCATACTCCAAAGATACCATGTCCTTGATCAACAAATTTTTAAGAGAAAGTAGTGATCTAAAGCTATAATTTAAATAAATGCAAAACAATCATATTCATAAAATTTGTAAAACTTCACACATCCATATATTAAGAGTAATGCACTAAGTCAAAAACACACACACATATAATGAAATGCATAAGGTATTATTATTTCAGTATCAGTCATGTGATCTTTCACTTGAATGTGATCTAATTTTCAATATTGTGAAGAATAGCAACTAAGTATATTATTCAAAAGTTTCAAAGATTATTATATAAAATAAAACAAATAGATTAAAATAAAATATTAAATGTAATAATAATAGGTATACTCAAATGTTAAATAAATTATTAAATGTCATTATGTAATATAGAATTAAATAATATAAGTTTGTAATAAAATGTTTAAACTTCAATAAAACTTGTAAATTATATAAATTATGTTAAATTCAATCAATTAAATAATGAAATGTTTTCTAAAATTCATGTGATTAAAGTAAAATTAGGTCTTAAAGGTCTCAAAAAATGAGATATTATTAAAGATGTTAAAAACAAGATCAAAGGTGTGAAAAAACAAGATCCAAGGATGTTAAAATGTATATATATATATATCCTTAAAATTAGCTTGGATTCATGTTTTAATCAAATTACAATAGAATCTGGATTTGCACTTTATTCACACTTTCAATGGACCTTCATTATGATAATTGAATAAAAGAAAAAAAACTGCTGAAATTTACTATGTCATTGACAGACCTGATCAAGCTATATATTTAAAGAAATCTCAAATTAAAATGAAAAAACAACACTTAAACCTCAAACTTCAAAAACCAGAGGTCATTAAAGGACATTATGGCAACTTATAAATGGAATAAATTAACACATTCTGTCATGAAAGAAATATTAGACTAAAAGGAAAGCACCTTAATGAACTACAATGAAGCCAAGTTTCAGAACTTTTGCTTTGTAAGTTAGCTATTCCATAAATGTTAGCATGGCTGCTGCCCATTTTTTCAAATGAATTTTTTTTTATTTTTATCTTAAAATTGCAAGAAAAACAAATAGAATATGTATGTACCAATACTAACACTTTCTGTCAAAATAAGAGTTATAGATCACATGACCCAAATCTCTTAAGCTTGTAAGATATAAACAATAAGCATTGCCAATTGCTCAACAAGCTTTGTGCTAAATGCTTAGTCAGAGAAAGCATTTAAAATATCTCTATCAGAACCCCACAGACATCTGACCATGATTTTATGCTTTGGCACTTCTCAGAGAGGTACTATCTCATGTCTGAAGCTGCCCTAGTGCCTCTCTGAGGAGTGATAAAGAATGAAACCATGGTCAGAGGTTTGGGGGGTTTTCTGCCAGAGATATTTCAAATGCTTTCTCTGACTAAGCATTTATCACAAAGCTTGTTGAGCAATTGGCAATGCTCATTGTTTTTATCACTTTCTATGGTTCAATTTCCTTTTTCATATGATGTATAGCATATTAAAATCAGGCAGAAGTTCACTTTTTTTTATTAATTTTTTTAATAATAAATGTTTTTTTCATGCTCATTTTATTAGATTGCACAGAGAAAACAAAGATGTAAATGTGTTACTGGTAAAATGTAATTAGAAAATGGATTCAACATGCTTCAAACATTTTAAAAAGTCAAGACCTTCATCCCAAAAATAAACAATGTCATAAGTATTCAATTTTAGATTTTTTTAATTATTTGATAATTGTATAATTTATTAATGTGTTTGTCTGGTACTAGTATGTATGTCTAGTATATAAATTATATTTGTATTCAAATATAATGAAAGTAGTGATTTTGGTTGCTTATATAAAATTAGGTGATTATGTAAAATGTAATTTTGGGATTCTGATTCAAGTTTGAGGTAACCTTATTTTATAGACATAATGACTCCCAAGAGGTTTAATAATTTATTAGTTTCTCTGTATTTCAATGTGTTTGTACTAGCATATCTGTTTGAATAACAAGTAATGATTTTAATGGTATCTATAAAATTACATTATTAGAGGAGATGCAATGTAAATTTTAAGGCTGATTATCAGATGGACAGAAAGATTGCAGTTGATGAATCAGTCATAAAATGTACTGGGCATAGTAGCATGTAACAATATAAACTCTTAAAATCAATAAATAGAGATTTGAAGTGGTGGTTATGAGATAATAGCCATAATTGTTATGTATACCACATGGAATTGTATGAAGGGAAAAATCAAATCCATATTCTTCCTATGCCTTGGTACTCATGTTGTGGAGTCAGTAGTTTTGTCACATCTTACATCACATTATTTTCAAGTATACAGCTAGAAAATGAGCTATATGCAAGTAAATTATATCTCTGTGGGACAATAAATATAACAAGATAAATATAACTAGTGTGCCAAAAATATATAAAATGAAAAGAGGAGACCCATTTTATTTTTATAGCTGTTAACTTCTAACTCATTACAATCAATCTTTATTTTCATATTTTGTGAAAATTTATTAAACATTACTTTAGTCTTTTTAACATTTATGTTTAGTCTTACTTTTATATTTTCAGCTGATAACTCCTGCAACATTTCCTGCAGCTCTAAAGCATTATTAACATTTATCTTCAGTCCTACTTTCATCTGATAACTCTTGCAACATTTCCTGCAGCTCTAAAGCATTATTTGCAAAAACAACTACATCATCTGCAAAATCTAAATAACTTAAATAATCTCCATTTACTTTTACTCCTTTAGCTTCCCATTTTAATCCACAAAATACTTCTCGCAGCACTGCTGTAAAAAGTTTTGGAGATATGGAGTCATCCTGTCTTACACCCTTCCCAATGTTGACTTTCCTAGTATCATTATGTAATCTAATGGTTGCTGTTGCATTTTTATAAATATTATTTAAAATATGACAATATCTTGGATCTGTACTTTGATGATCTAATGTTTTAATCACTGAAGAAATGTTTATAGAATCAAATGCCTTTTCATAATCTACAAATCCAAAGCATAATGGCAACTCACATCCTTTCTATAACTTCTCTCAATACCTGGATATGATTTACTGTACTAATACCACTTTTAAATCCAGCTTATCCTTTTGGTTGGTGGAAATACAATGTTCTCTGTAGACGAGTTGTAATTACTTCAAATATTTAACTTGTGTTATTGTTAAATCGAGTTTTGGATCTAAAGTGGTCCCTCCCTAGAATTATCATTGCATAAAAGATGTATTAATTATAATTTTCCCATATTATATATGTGGGTGACTATGCTATAAAGCTTCTGATATAGATAAATTATATTTTTGAGGATTGACTATTCCTAGGATTGAATCCTAGGTATATTAAAGGTCAATGATTTTCTCTATGGTAGATGTGCTTGATCATAAAAAAGAAATTGTATTATAAAATGTAAATGAAAGATTAATATTTAAAATTAATCAAAATAAACATTGGCCTCTTTTTAAATAACAATTGTTTTCCATGTGTGGGTGAATTCCAAAAAAAAAATGGGAAGGAGGGGTTGGAAAAATGGTTTTATTTAAAAAAAGAATATTATATTTTGTATGACATTAATATTTTATAATAAACTATTATTGTTATTTATTGAAATAATGTGTTAACTTCTTTATATTTAATAATATCTAATCTGCATATATATCCCATGTTCATTTCATCAGGAGTAGGTGTTGCAAATAGTGGCCATATAGTGGTCATCTGCATCATATTAAAGAAAATATTTTTAAAACTTATTTATATATAGGGTATATGAGAACAGACTTTCACATGTCCCACCACTCTCTACTCCATCTTATACCACTGATACACTTGAACACATATATGTCGAAAAGATAAATAATCACCAATATACATATTTCATGCTAAAACAGAAGTCATCAGTTGGTTCAGATTATCATCCCTACCCATATATGCAATAAGTACTCAGATATATATTAAAATAGCCAATATTCATACTTTAATGAACAGGCTTCAATCCATTTCACATTCCAACTCTTCAACTATTCAGCCAATTAAAAATCTGATGATGAAATGCTCAATGGCCACCCTGAGGCTAAGACTCTCCTCACACCCATGTTGACCTAAAGTCAATCTGACCCCTCATGTACAGGACATAATCCATTTAATACATATACAAGGGATGGGCAGACATCTTTACTTTGTAATAACTGAAATACAGGGTTATTATTTTTAATGTCAGGTGGCGCCCTAATCAATTAATTTAAATTTAAATTATTTAAACACTTATAGGTTGACCATTGTAATATATATAGTACCTTTATTTAATAATTTAATCAAAATTAAATCTATCAATAAAGAAAAAAACTAATTAAAGATAATTAAAGAACAATAGATTAATGATAGATAAATCATTAAAAAATTGGAAGCAGGATTAAAGATAAGAAACAAAACAAGCCGAGGCTTCAAATTGGGAAGGATTATCTTTCAGGAAAAGGCTATATAAAAATCAAGAAGATAAGAAAAATGTTTGTGGACAATGAAAGTATATAGCCTGGAAAATTTAGATCTAGTTTTAGAAGCATTATGCATTGGCTTAACAAACCACTGTTGTAATACTTTTCAGTACTGATTCAAAGACAGGTTGCATATTGAAATTTTGTGTAGTAAAATTATTAAAACAACTTTGGCTAAGCTTACCTGGAATGGCTTGGAAAATGCTTAAAATTTTAAATTAACCAAATTTAAAAAGCACCTACAGAAAACTCAATGATGAAAAAGATATGCAATAGAGCGAATTTGCCCAGGAAAACAGTTTTTCATCACCAGCATTTGAATAATCCACATATTTAAACAGCAGATTACCAAGCCAAGAAAAATCCAATCTGAATAAAAGAATAGAGATTAATTTTACTGTTTATGACAATTAATACACAGGCTAATGCATCTATACAGTAATCTTACTGAATTATTAAGAGACACCATGCTATTTTATATTTGTATGATTATAGATAAAAGTCTCCACAATATATACATTTCATACATGTATTTTACTAAGACAATAATGCTAATTACTCAATGCTTTAATAATAATAATAATAATAATAATAATAATAATAATAATAATAATAATAATAATAATAATAATAATAATAATAATAATAATAATAATAATAATAATAATAATAATAATAATAATAATAATAATAATAATAATAATAATAATAATAATAATAATAATAATAATAATAATAATAATAATAATAATAATAATAATAATAATAATAATAATAATAATAATAATAATAATAATAATAATTAATCATTCATTAGGCTAGAGATTATCCAAAAATAAATAACATTTCTGTAGTGTAAATTTTACCATGCTACTTTTATACAAGGTAGGGACTGGTTTCTATCCATTTTTAGCATCTTGTGAAAATATGAAATCATAAACATATGACCAAAGATGTGTGAAATATATCTATGATCCCAAGATGCACATTTCAAGCTGAATCAATTTTCATCAGTTGGCCTAGACCACAATCTCTTACTCATATTCTTAACCTTTGTTCAGTATATTTAGATAGCAAATTACTACAGTTTATTTGATAATTGTCAAATGTGCTGCCCTCTCATTTTTGACTAAAAGTATGTTAATAAATTTTATTAGTCATTCATTAGACTACATATTATCCAATAATGAATAATATCTCTGTAGTGTAAATTTGACTACACCACCCTCACATAAGGTAGGGACTGATTTCTATCCACTTTTAGCATCTTGTGAAAGAATGTAAATCATAATTATATGACCAAAGATATGTGAAAAATATCTATGATCTCCAATATGTACTTTTCATGCTGAGCCAGCACTCATTAGTTGGCTTACCATTGTTCAATAATTTGCTATCTTTATATATACAGAACAATGACAAAGATATGTATTGTGGTCTGTACCAACTGAAATGTGCTGGTTCACCATGAAATGTGCATCTTGGGGATCATAGATATTTTTCAAGTTTTTGGTCATGTGTTCATGATTACATCCTTCCACAAGATGTTAAAAGTGGATAGAAACCAGTCCCTACCTGGCATTAGAGTGGTGTAGTGAAATTTATATTACAGAAGGTTTTAATAGGTTTATAAATGTAGATAATAACAATCTCAACTTGTGTTATAATTTATTAATCATAAGTCTACTTTCAGTGCAGATTAGATTTGCTTGATTAATGGTTTATTTAAACTTCTTTGCATTATTAATCTCACACTCCTTGGACAAGTTGCAAACATTAGTATCTATATAAAAATACCAGACCATATATAAAGGTGGTACCACCATTATTGTTAAAGGAGGTTACCTTGACTAATTATTGATAGCTTAAGGGTTGATTGTTATGTATTTTACTATATGTATTGTTGTTATAAATATTATTTAAACTTGTTATTGACAAATATTACTAGTTTAATGGAAATTGATATATATATATATTTTTAAAAGTTGAGTTGAAAATGATTATGAATATAATCGAAAATATTTCTTTATGAGTTTTTATTTATATAATATTATAAATTGTTTACCGTTGTTTGGAATATATTTAAGTTTCGTTATTGTATTATTAATATTAGCGGACATTTATTTTGTTATATATATATATATATATATATATGGCTTCAGAAAAGAGTTTGTTATTAACTGAAAGGAGACCATATATATATGGCTTCAGAAAGGAGTTTGTTATTAACTGAAAGGAGACCATTTGATTCCTCTTGGAGGCCTTAAAGGAAACCGAGCAGGTCAAATTTCTAATGTCCACTTCATTTGTTCTTGTCATTGCAGTTGTTATTACTATGTGATTTTTCATATAGTATATGAACATGGATGGGCTACTCACCAACATGCATTAGCCAGTGTGGTGAGTCTATTGTGTTTTTACCTCTGAGTTTAAGAATATGTTTTCCAATATATACAATCATGACAGACAAAAATAAATCATGGCCCTTATTTCCAGGAGGCTGTAAAGTCACCAACCAAGGCAGTGGTTGGTAGCCAAAGGCAGAGGATCCTAAGAATCCCCTGATTGTGAAATCAAGCTACCATTTGATGATGACTTTTATTTAAATACTAATAACTGCAGATCACTTTCAAGTGATGGAAGATTTCACGAGTTAGAAGAAGAACTGTCTTATATTAAATGGATCATTATTGGACTTTATGAAGTTAAAAAAGGTGAAGAAACAATTGATTTAAAAAGTAGACATATACTCTACTATAAAAGTACAAATATTGGAAATACAAGTGGAGTAGGATTCATTATAAATAAAAAATGGAAGAATAACATTGTGGAGACTGATGGTGTATCGGACAGAATGGCAAGATTAGTTTTACAACTTAATAGCAGATACCAAATGCAGATAATTCAGGTTTATGCCCCAACAAGTTCTCATAGTGATGAAATTATAGAAAATTTTTATATGGATGTACAAAAAACTTCTGATCAGAGTAAATAACATTTTAAAATTGTTATGGGAGAATTTAATGCTATAATTGGTAAACAAATGAACGATGAAAATGCTGTAGGTAATTTTGGTTATGGTAATAGAAATGAGAGAGGACATAGACTTGTGGAGTTTGCAGAAAAAAAAAACCTTTATATTATGAATTTTTTTTTGAGAAAAATGTTAAAAGGAAATGGACATGGAAGTATCCAAATGAGCGTACAGCAGAATTGGATTATATTTTGAATAACAGAAAATACATATTTCAAGATTGTAATGCTCTTAATAAATTTAACACAGGAAGTGATCATCAATTAGTTAAGATGTAAGATACATGTTAATGCAAAACTAAAGAGACAAAAATTATTAAGAAAAACAATATTTACAGTTGACATTCCTAATCTTCAGAAACATTCTAATGAATTTAAATTAGAACTTACAAATCGGTTTCAAGTATTAGTAGATTTTGAACATGATTCAGATTTGAATGACATTAATAGGAAAATAACCGATACACTTTTAAAAACTTCAACAAAGATAGCTGGTAGAAAAAAAGCAGCAATTGACTAATATAATTTCTACTGAGAGTAGAGAATTTATGAAGAAAATAATGAATATGAAGATATACAAAAATCATGCATTAAAAGGAATTGAATATCTCGAATTTTGTAAAATGGTATGGAAAAGAGTTGAAAATGATATAAGAAAGTATAACTGTGAACTAGCAAGAAAAGCTGTAGAAGAAAATAAAAGTCTCAAGAATGTAAAACAACATTTTGGTATTGGTAAGAAATTTATATCTGCAATAAGAAAAAAAAGATGGAATTATTACTAAAAAGAGAGATGACATTATGAAATGGGTAGAAGACTTTTATCAAGAATTATATAGTAATAAAGAACAAGTACCTCCTATTTCTATTACTTCTTCTGAATTGCCCAGAATTTTAAATGAAGAAGTGAAACATGCAATTAAATGTAAGAGGAAAGGAAAGGCTCCAGGTAATGATGGAATTATAATTGATATATTAAAAGAAGCAGGTGAAGAAATATAATTTTTTTTAGCAAAGTTATATACCAAATGTCTAAATGATAAAGATGTACCAGATGATTGGAAGAATGCAGTAATAATATTAATATTTAAAAAAGGTGATAAAGAAGATATTAGAAATTACAGACCTATCAGCCTTTTATCAGTTTTATACAAAATTTTTACCAAGATAATTACAACTCGTCTACAAAGAACATTGGATTTCCACCAACCAAGGGAACAAGCTGGATTTAAAAGTGGTTTTAGTACAGTAGATCATATCCAGGTATTGAGAGAAGTTATAGAAAGGACAAATGAATATGAGTTGTCATTATGTTTTGGATTTGTAGATTATGAAAAGGCATTTGATTCTATAAACATTTCTTCAGTGATTAAAGCATTGGATCATCAAGGTATAGATCCAGGATATTGTCATATTTTAAAGAGTATTTATAAAAATGCAACAGCAACAATTAGATTACATAATGATACTGGGAAAGTCAACATTGAGAAAGGTGTAAGACAAGGTGACTTCATATCTCCAAAACCTTTTACAGCAGTGTTGCAAGAAGTCTTTCGTGGATTAAAATGGGAAACTAAAAGAGTGAAAGTAAATAGAGATTATTTAAGTCATTTAGATTTTGAAGATGATATAGTTGTTTTTGCAAATAATGCTTCTGAGTTGCAGGAATTATCAGATGAAAGTAGGAAATTAAGACTAAAGATAAATGTTAAAAAGACTAACGTAATGTTTAATTGATTTGCTCAAAATATGAAAATAAAGATTGATTGTGATAAATTAGAAGCAGTTAACAGTTACAAATACTTTGGTCAGATTATTAATATAGATGGAAACATAATGGATGAAATTAATCATAGAATTAAACTTGGTTGGAGTGCTTTTGGTAGAAATAATTTGATACTAAAAGGAAATATGCCTATGTGTTTGAAAATGAAGGTTTTTAACAAATGTGTTTTACCAGTTCTTCCTTATGGATCTGAGACTTGGAGACTTAATAGAAGAGCAATACAGAGACTCCAGATCACTCAAAGAAGTATGGAGTGATACATGTTGGGAGTAAGAAGAAGAGATTGAAAAGACAATGTATGGGTAAGAGAACAAACAGGTGTTACTGACCTCACTGAAAAAATTAAAAGATTGAAATGGAGTTGGGCTGCACATATTGCTAGAAGAGATGATAATAGATGGACAATTGAAATCTTAAACTGGATTCCAAGAGATTGTAAAAGACTCAGAAAGAGACCACATGTGAATGGATAGGTGAAATAAGAAAGTGTGCAGGGGTGCTAAAGGTTGGTGAAGATGGATTAAACTTGGAGAGACCTTCATCCTGCAGTGGATTGATAATGGTTGATGATGATGATGATTATAATATAATTTTCACATTTGTATTTAACTCTATACTTTTTAAAATTATGTTTATCAGTTTGTTAATAATGTTTAGAGTAATTCTATCATATCAATTGAGCTTATCTGAAATAAATCATGTTTCTATTTACATTTCTTGGTTAACTGTGCCATTATTTCTCCCTATTGACATCTCCAATGGGTATCCTTCCACCCATACTGAATGCTCATATTCTGAACTAGGCATGGGGCTGTTACTGTGGGTAAGATGGAGATTCTAGAGGGTAATATATTAATAGAGGGTTTGTCTTAGGAAAAAAATGACATTCTAAATTAGAGTTAGTGGAACTTAACTCCTGTATATTCAAATAAACACATAAAGATCAATGTTAAATGAGACCCTCTGAGATAGAAGTTAATGTATGATATTCAGGAAATATAACCAGGATATCTTATTTAAGAAATTATATAAAAGACAGAAGATTTTATGATAATCATTAATTGATTCTAATTGAATTTAATTAATTAAAATTTAAATTTCATTTAATGTTTCCATAAACTGACGATTTTAAAATAATATAGTTATATGTCCATAGTGGATATTTCCTTATTATGTATATGTATATATGAGTCATCAGTAGAGGAACCATAATGAATAAAGTACATTTGGAATGCAATGTACTATTAAGTAAAAAAAAAAAAGAATTGCTGCATTAAAATAAATATGTTGCAAAGATGAGCAATTACATAACTTTGTTGAGCAGCCTTGTATTAAAATATTTATTATATATAGATAAATACATAGTTTAATACATGTTGGTAAAACAAGTTTTTTGCAATGAAGCATATAGAAAAAAATTGAAGATTTTTTTTTTCAAGAGGATCTGACTATAATAAAACTATTACATACTTCTATGTTTATTCATCACATTGTACCAACAATTTGTTTAAATCACACTCAAAGACTAAAAATATTATTTTAAAACTGTTATAGATATCCTGTAAGCAATGCATATAAGAAGATAAAGTGTATATTCAAGTACAATATTTTAAAATGTGAAGAAATAGGTGTGGGAGCATGAGGGTGAGAGATAATAGGTGAAAACAATGTGTTATAATTTAGCAATTGGATTGATTAATGGATTTTAAAAAACTTTTAGAAATGGGAAGTGAATTAGATATACCATCGTGTTTGTTAATACAGATCAGTTTTTTAAGAATCTTCATGGCTTTTCTAATTATGTTTTGTTGATATATGACATATCAAGATGTAATCTTAATTTTAAAAAAATCGATATTGTGATCAGGATCCATAACATGGAGAGAGAGGGTTACTGTCATTGAGTAATCACTATATCAGCATGTTTTTTCTAGCATTAATGTGATTACTCCTCATACCTGTATAAAAAATACCACAAGCTCCAAATGGGAGAGTAATATCTATATATTATATTAAGATAAAATAGCCTTAAACACCACATTGTAGAGAAAAAGCTTCTTTAATATTTCTCCTTTGCAGAAAAATAGTGAAGCACAAAACAATACTTATTAAGCTAATTTAGTTATAGCCCAAACCCCTATATACCCTCAATAAAAAATATGATATAAAAATTTCCACGTATTATCTGGGATGTATTCAAATCTCAGATCACTGACTAGACAGACATATAGACTTCTCATACACATATATTTATATAACATGAAGCAAGACTAATTTTTAAAACAAGATTTCGTAAAATTAATTACTTTTTAGCAAGGAATAATCTGAACATAATTAACTAATTCACACGTGCTGGTCTGGAAGCATTCTGTCTAATAATGTTAATTTCTAGCTTCAGCTAGAAAGTAACTAAAGCGTTGTAGCTTTATCAAGTGAGAAGCAAAACTGCCAACATATAATTAGTTCTGCGTCAATAATATTAAATAAAAAATAATTGAAATGGCATTTTAATTAATATTAGATAAAATATGTTGCGTTAATATATGTAACAGATAATTTAAATATTAAAAAACCTATCAAGTTTGTCGTGTTTAATAAAATTTAGTTATGATTAGAAAAAATAACAGTAAATTAAAAATGTATGTTTAATATTTTTTTGTTAGAAACAGATTTATTTCAATCTGTAAGAAAAAAATATACAATTATTAATTGTAGTTTATCACTTAGTGTGCGCGTATGATTATATATACTGTACTGTATATTCAAATTTGTTCATTTAGTTATACTCATAATAATGATGCGGAAGCATAATCGCGATTACATTTTATATCAAATTTCAGCGTTAAAGTTTTTAGACGATTATAAAGTTCAAATAAAAGTAAAAAAAAAAAAGAATTTTATAGATATAGATCAAATTCTAATTGAACTTCTATTATAAAAATATAATAGAATAATTTATTAATTAATATTTACTAAGGCTATAACCTTTAGGAATAAGCGTCTGAAAAATTCGAAGGTAGGGACCTCTACAGATCTTAGCCACAAGCTTGTTTCTTGGACATTAAGTTTCAGAGTTAGCCACTCTACAATTGCCCTAAATAATTAAATTAACAAATTATTCTTCACTGTATAAAGTGTGATAAACAGAGTAGCTAAAATTCAAAAAACATTGATCACAAAAAATTATTGCCAAGCGCTTTCGGTACGTGTACTAGAATCATGGCGACAGATTGGAACTGAACGGTTAATTTTTCAGTGCATGCTCAGTGGAACACTAGTGTTACACTGATTGATAACGTTTTTAGACTTCACAATAAACCAAGCCTCTTTCAATTTCCTCTTTTTATTGTTTGATTCATTGCACAGAAGTGATATTTTGAGGATAAAACTCATGTCCACAAAACTCGAATGATAGAAAGAGGAAGTTGAAAGAGACTTTCTTTATTGTGAAGTCTAAAAACGTTATCAATCAGCTTAACACTAGCGTTCCACTGAGCATGCACTGGAATATTACCCATTCAGTTCTAATGTCACCATGGTTCTGGCATATGGTACCAGAAGTGCTTGGCAAATAGTTTTTTATGATTAATGTTTTTTTGAATTTTAGCTACTCTATTTATCACACTTTATACGTGAAGAATAATTTTCATTATCTGACAAAGTTTTTGTATTATTTAAGTTAACAAATGTAATTATAAACATAAAATAAGAAAAGAGATAAAGGCAAAACTCTCCATACAGTAGTGCCACCCTGTGCCAAACAGAGTAATCAATGGATGCCAGAAGGCTTGTGCATAAAATCCCTATCTAGTGCCTACTCATCCAATATCCCCAGACTAGTTTCTGGCTTGTGGCCATCATCAGTGAGGAGCCTTGGATCTGAGAGCACTGCACCAATTACAACAATTATGTGCTAGTATAGAGATGGTGATCATGTGATGTTTAGTGGTTTAAGAAAAGAGATACTTGAGAAAAAACAACAAAACTTTACAATAGCCGAAATGATTAAATAAATAGACTCTTGAGAGGTCATGTGACATTCACTTGTGTCATCATGTAATGTTTAAACAATGGAAGTGATAGGCTGAGTTTCAATATGGCAAACTTTACCTCTTGAATCTATCACTCCATCATTATGGAAAAGTGCCCAGACCATAGATGGTGAAAAGTTGGAAAAGATATATTTGATTATAAGATTAAAAATATTATAAACTGATTAAAGAATAAAAATAAAACCCATTGAATTTGTTTAGGCCGAAAGTTCAGAGGGATTTAGAAGTAGATTTTGTACATTGTATTATTGACAAATAATAAAATATAAGAAATATGAAACTTCAATCATTGTAGATTTCATTGATCATAAAAGATTTTTGTTAACATTAACTCATTAGATAAATTAAAGCTTTAATATAACCAGAGTATATACATTTTTTTGATAAAGTTTAATGACGAATAATGCAGAATGTGAAATATAGAAAGGCAGATGTATATCTTAGTGATTCAATTTCATCGAAATTATTTTCAGTAACTTCAGAAAAAAGTTTTAAAAGAAAAGAAAATTTCAGATATTAGATGGACTTATAATCAAAAATTTATGAATTAAGTTTAGTCAGTTGAAGACAGGCTTAAAAATAAATTATGGTAAATCTAAAACAAAGACAAATTTGTATTGACTATTTACTAAAATAAATATTAAACAAGTGAATAATTAAGTTGTTTTAAATCTGTTAGAATAAGCTAAAACAAACAGTACATACTAAAATGATTTGGTATAGTGGAGAAAAGCAAAGTTTGGCACAAGTTCGTGGAGTTTAATTCAATTGTTACTGCCAGTGTTCAATTTCTTATTTCTTGAGTAATAAACCATTAAATTATATTGCCATTAACAAAATGGAAATAAATTATGGTCACAAGTATGAAATTAAATTTTGAAATAAAAGTTGCAAATTTTACAAAAAAGTAGAAAGATATAAGTAATAAAAACGACCAACAAAATAAATAGGTTCATTCCAAATACAAAATAAATAGGTTTGATCCCAGCTTGGATTACTAATATTATATAAAATCAAAAAGTGTAAATAAAAATAGGATTTATGAAGCAAAAAAAAAAAAGCAAATGAATTAATGGTTAAAAAAGTATTTTAGCATACTGTAAGAGAAAATACATTGTTTAAAAAAACATTTATGACAGGTGTCATAAAATATTGGAAAGACATTCGTTTGCAATGGACTGTCAATAAATGATGAGGATAAATAATTTATTTTTAATTTTTGTAATTGCCATTTTAAAAAATACATAAACCAATTTTTAATTATATAAATCATTTAAATAAAACTTAACTTCACATTCATAATCGTGATAAAATTTTAATATGAATCCAAAGACGATCTTATTTAATTTATTTCTGAAGTGTTATTTATCTAATTAATACAAGAATTGGATAGTCAGTTGGTTGATAGATTATTTGATATTTTGAGCACGAGAACTGACAAATTGAGCTTCAATACAAAACCCTTTTAGCTCTTCATTTTATCACTTTATTACTGTGTTGTACTACAAAAAAAAATATCAGTTGAATAAATAATGGCAGGAAAAGTAAATGTTTAGTTTGTTTGAAAGATCTAGCTTAAGCACTAAAAATGACAAGTTGAATTTTGAAGCACAATCTTTAGTTTTGCACCTGGTACTCTACCCCTATGCAGAACCACAAGGTGATGGTCTCAGTGATTATTAGTCACATTAAGATTAAGCAGCTTGAACCAATAGCAATCTATCACCTTTGTTGCAGTAGCCTGTTTGGCAAATATGTGTAATACCATGGCACTTACTGAAGGTCAATAGCCAAAATCTAGTTTAAATGGTATTATCTTCTGGTATTCAGTCACCACTAATATCTACATAAATGACTTCAGAGTAAAAATCAAATTGTAAACTTACAGTCCTATTATATTTAGTGGTAAACTTACACAAAGAAATAAGCTGTGAACATATCCACAAGAAACTTTCAACATTCTCTATCTATGCAAACATGTCTTCTTTTTTTGTAAAAAAATATATATATATTAAAAAAACAAAACAATAAAATATTAACTCAAAAAGAATCACAGATCGTAAAGTTTGATAAAACAATAAATCAATATATTTCTTGTACTTTTTTTTATCAATTTTTTTATTAAGATGTTTGAAAAAAGTTTAAGAAGAATTATATTGATATATTGTTTTAGTAAAGATATAAGAAATATAAAATAAATAAAAATAAATTGAATATAATATTTTGAGAATTATTAGCAATCATAAATGGAAACTACCAAAATGTGGAGAAAAAATATTGTTAAAAAATAGGAAAAGGTCACACCAAAAAGTATAATACATAAACCATCACTGTGTTGGTAGAAACCTTTATTTCATAAAAAATTCAGAATAAATTTAAGTAGCAAGCTAATGAAGATCTATAAAATTATAATATACTAACTTGTTTGATATTCTACTACTAACAGTTGAATGTATTTGGAGTATTTAAATAAAGTTAAATTTTTCTAAAGACATTCAATACTCATATTAGATGATAGAAATAGTCCAATATATAAATACAACTAAAACACCATCATCATAAACCTTCAGGAAAACATTATAATACAGGAAAATGCTATAATATATTCTTTATTCTTTAACATTGTCAGAGAGCAGTGAACTTAAGAAATAAAGATTACTAGATTGATTTTCAGATGAATAAAAAAACGAGTTTGATCAATTGTAGGAAAACTATTGTAATTTACTTGTTCACTTGGATACTTGAATGTCACATGATATTCCAAATAACTAATTAATCAATTATTTTTTTTATTTATTAGAAATCTTAAAAATATCAATAATGATAACAGCATAGAACAAGAAAATAATTTTAAAATTACAGTTACATAAATGAAAAATCAACAAATGCTAATTGCAAATATCAAGCAGTGGTAGTCGAGAGGTCAGTGACAGCCGCTTTACAAGCAGTTGTCATGGGTTAGCGGGTTCACTTCCCAGCTGATGCTATGACACATGAGAAAAAAAAAATATCGTAGATTTGATAAAAACAGATCTTTGAAGAAAATATAAAATCAAAACATTAAATATTTCATTAAGTTAAGATAATATTGTATTTCATATTTATAAACTTAACATTTACAGTTTTAGTAAATCAAAATTTGAAAAAATATTAAACAAAGTGATGTTCATTTTATTGAAAGAATTATTTTAAAAAGGTTTATAAACGGGTTATATAGGAAAAGAGATTATATTTTAAATAATGTTAAATTTATATATAATTCAATGTGTAAATTGATTACATTTGAAGAAGAAAATTTTATTAAAAAGATTTTTTTATTAAAGGTAGAAAGGCTAAAGAATGAAGTAAATAATAGACATAATAAAAAAATAAATAATTTAATATTTTATAATAAAAATTTTAAAAATGTTTATAAACTTAATAAGAATATTGTTTGTGATGATAAATTTGGTAGTATTTATAATGATTTTTTAGATAATAATTCCTCAGTTATTAATTTAACAAATAAAGTTTTTAGTAAAAATGAACTAAATATATTAAGCAAAGGGTTAAAATATGTACCTTTTGGAAAATGTAGTATTAATAAACAAATTATTGAAATTAAATCAAAAATGATAATGATTAATAATTATATTGATAAAGATATTTTTGGTAAAATAGATAATAAAGAATTATTAAAAAGCGATTTGGGGTATGGATTTAAAAAATTGGAATGGGATATTCAAAATAATATAAACAAGAATATGTATAATAGGTATGAATGGAAAACCATTGATAATTTAAAAAATAAATATAATGATATCGTTTTTTTGAAAGGAGATAAATTTTCAAATGTGGTAATTATGTATATAGAGGATTATAATAACAAAAATGATAAATATGTTAAAAGAAGATTGCTATATTGAAGTTAAAAAAGATATGAGTAATTTTTTAAATAAAAAGATAAATAAATTTATTACAATTATGGAAAATAAAGAAATAATTAAAAAAAGCGAAATGTTTAGGTTAAAAAGAATGGACGTTATGTGTGCTGAAATTCAAGGTTTGCCTAAGGTGCATAAACCTAATATACCTATGAGACCAATAGTGGATTGTTTTAACACTTATTACGTTAATATTTCAAAATGGGTTTATATTAATTTATTTAAAAAATATACTAATTGTTTTGCTGGGAACAAGGTTTATAATTCTGTTGTGTTTATTGAAAAAATAAAGAAGTTTTTATTTAGTTTGAAAGAATTTAAAAATATTTACTTTGTTAAACTAGACATAATTAATATGTACACAAATATAAATTGTGAAAAAGCAATTGATTATTTTTTGGAAATGTATATTGAAGATAAAAATAAAAATATAAAAATGGATATTTCTTTGTTGCATGACATTCTTATGTTATGTTGTAAGGATTTATTTTTTAAATTCGGTGACAAATATTATAAACAGATAAAAGGGTTAAATATGGGGAATTGTTTAAGTGGATTTTTAGCAGATATTTATATGTGCAATTTTGAAAAAAGTTTTTTTAGTGTTTGTCATAAATACCTATGTTCTATGTACGTTATGTAGATGATTATTTCATGATATTTAATGGTAATTTGAATAAATCATTTAAGTTTTGGAATTTTATTAATAATAGAATAGAAAATATTAAGTTTACTTTGGAAAAAGAAAATAATAATAGTATTGAATATATGGATGTAAAGATTTATAAATTTTATATAAATAATAGAATTAGAATAGAGACTGAGGTTTATAGAAAAAAAATGTATACTGGGATTTTAACAAACTGGAATTCCAATATTGATTTTAAATGCAAAGTTAATATCATAAACAATAGAATAAATAATGAGAGCATTTAAATTATGTTCAAATGAATATAGTTTAGATAAAGAATTAAATTGTATAAAAAAGGAATGTATAATAAATGAATATCCATATAGAGTTATAAATTATTTGTTTTCTACAAAAAAATTGAATAAAATTAGAAATAGTATTTGTATGAATGTTTATAAAAATAAAAATGTAAATAATGAAACAATTAAAGAACATGATGATAATAAAGACGAAAATAATTTTTTTTTATAGATAATAATATTTATATTGGTTTTAAGTTATCTAAATTTGTATTTTTAAAATTAAATGAATTATTAAATAAAATTAATAAAAAATACTGTATAAATATGAAACCTGTATACAAAAAGAAGAGAACTTTAAGATCTTTGGTTAATCATAAAGAATTTAATATGCTTGAAGCTATGAATTCAGTGTATTTAATTAAATGTTTGAATTGTAAAAACAATGTATTCTATATTGGAACAAGCAAGAATAAATTAAAGACCAGACTATATCAGCATATGATTGATAAGAAATCTGCTATCTTTTGTCATAAGTTGGAAACAGGACATAAAGACTATGAAATTCGACCTTTGGAATGTATTGGTAATTACTTTGAAAGATTTAACAAAGAGAGTATTTATATAGAACATTTAAATCCTAGTTTAAATAAAATGTTAAAGTAGTTTATATATTTATACAAGGGAATTGACTGTTTTTATGTGAATATTTTTTCTTTTTGGTGTTAAAAATTTTTCTCACTTTGTAAGGAGATGTTATGTTATACAATTTTTCCATTTTTTTGGTTTATAGGTATTTTATTTTATTTTTATTTTATTTTATTATTTTTTTTTTTTATTTTTTTTTTATTTTTTATTTTTTTATCTTTAATGTTGTTTTTTCTCTGTTTTATAGAACCTTGATAAAGTCCATATTATTATTGAAAAATGGACGAAACGTTGGATATTTATATTTTATTTATGTAGTTTATATAATGTATATCAATAAATTTTTTGAAAAGAAAGTCTCTCCAATATATTTATGTGAAGTTTTTGACTTTATAAATTTGATAATACATTTGAAAAGATAGAAAAAGAAGAAGAAGTTTATAATCTCCATTTACTTTTATTCTCATTTTAATACAGAAAATAATTTTACAAAACTGTTATAAAAAGTTTTGCAAATATGCCTTTTCTAATGTTAATCTTCTTAATGTCATCATATTCTTCACAATATAATAATATTTCAGGCCTTTGTCTAATAATCTAAACAATTTATCATCAAAGAAATGCTTATAAAATCAAACACCTTTTCATAATCTACAAATCCAAAGCATAATCTGGACACTTTATATAACTTTTATTAATACTTAAAAAAAATTTTTTTAAGTCTTTCTAGATTTAATGGTTGATTGAAATCTAAAGTTGTAGTTGTAGATGAGTTGTAATTTTTTTGATAAAGACATTGTATAACAGTGATAGATGACTATTAGATCTGTAATTCCTAGTATCTTTTTTAATATCCTTAATTAAAATATCAATATTGCTACTGTATTCTTTTAATAATTTTGTGTATTATCACTTTAGAGATTTGGTATGTAGATTTGCCAAAAAATTTCTCTTTTTTCAGCTGTTTTTTGTATAATATTAATCATAATTCCATCAGTTCCTAGAGTTAACAGATACATAATTATGATAAATGTAGAGAGATTTCAGATAGGCTAATTAGCAAAGAAAAACAATAAAATTATAGAATACTCCAATAATTTGGACTTATATATAATGCCACTCAATTTTTGTCTTAAAGTTGAATGTCCAATTTATAATAGCATAGTATTTTTTTAAAAAATTTACTAGTTTAAATTTTTTGATAAGCAAACTTTGTTACTAATTAATAGCTTAATGTTATGTATCTGATTAGCCAATTTACAAAAACTTTTATAAATGTTATAAACAAAGCAAAGCAAAACTCCATATAGTAGTGCCACTTGTGCTAAACAGAGTAATCAATGGATGGCATCCATTGATTACTCTGTTTAGCACAGGTGGCACTACTATATGGAGCTTTGCTTTGTTTATAAACAATTATGTGCTAGTATTGGAGATGTGATCAGTGATAAATGTCATGACTTAAAAAGTAATCTCAAGGGTCAGCTTATAATGTTTAAATCTTTTAAGTAACTCTTTTAAAATTTTTGAATACTTAATCTTAAAACTGTTACTGACTTAAAGTGTCAGTGAGTGCAATTTTAAAATATTGAAATTAAAACCATCTTAGTTTAGTTATCTGAGTTTATTAATAATTAATATTACTGAAAAACTTTAAAGATACGTTCAAACCCTTAAAACTGGTTTGCAAATGTTTAAATTACTTGTTAGAAGTACATTATCTGATTTTAATTGTAATAATAATATTTCAATTAAACAATCTCAAATTTAATTGCTTTAATGGGATAAATAATTTTTAAAGTCAAGAATTAATTTTTATAATTAAACTCAATTTTTAAATAAAGAATAATAAAATGTATGTGAGGATGCATGCATGCTAAAATTTTTTTTTTTTTTTTTTTTTAGAATTTCCTTGTTAATTAATGTTAAAGTTATTTTTAAACTTCTTTATTTTTAAAAATATATATAATTAAAAATATTATAGGACCTTAAATGCATTTTTAAAAATGTTTAAAGAAAAATATTATAAGGTAATGTTCTGTTAAGATAATGTGACTTTTATTATGTAATATTTTATTTTTCATTTATTATAATACATTTAATAATAGTAATGAAAAACTATTCAGGAAAGTTTAAAATTTTAATAAAAATAATATCTAAGCATTGCTTTTGACCAAATCAGTCATAATCATTAACTGCAATAAAATATATAGATAAAAAATAAATACATACATTAAAATTCAAATACAGATATCTTGGTTAGATTATTACTACAGATGGAAACATAATGGATGAAATTAATCATAGAATTAAACTTGGTTGGATTGCTTTTGGTAGAGAAAATGTAATATTAAAAGGAAATATGCATGTGTGTTTGAAAAGGATGGTTTTTAATAAATGTATTTTACTAGTTCTTACTTATGGATCTAAGACTTAGATAATTAATAGAAGAGCAATATAGAGACATTGGACCACTTAAAGAAATATGGAGAGATGCATGTTAGTAGTAACAAGAAGAGCTTGAAAACACAATATATGGATAAGAAAACAAACAGGTTTTACTAATATAGTTGAAAAAATTAAAAGATGAGTTGAGGTGGATAGCTAGCAGAGATAATAGATGGACAATTGAAATTTTAAACTGTATTCCAAGTGATTCTAAAAAACCCAGAAGTAAACCACATGTGAGATGAATGGATATACTAAAAAAGTGTGTGGGATGATATGGAGAAGAATTGCTAGAGATCAGAGATGATGAACTGAACTTGGAGAGACCTTCATCTTGCAGTGGCTGATAATGGTAGACAAATTAAATATGCTATTCACATGACAATGCAATGAATGAGTGTTTCTTGTTTATTGCATTGATATTATTTGCTTATTGTAAAGCATGCCATTTTATATTTTCTTTTGTGGTCATTACATTCAGTAGAAACAGCATCAATATAAATAGGATCAAAATTATGTCCAGATTTATGTCATGTTTCAAAAATATAGATTTAACCTTAGAGACTGTTTTAGCATGTTTGTGTAAATATTTATGTTGTGCTAACAATTGGCACAAGATTCTTCATAATAAAATACATTTATTTTGGTTCATTACATTTGGTTTTATAAATTATTTGTAGAAAATTGTCTTGGAGATAATCTATCTTTAGTATTATTTAAAATTTCATTAAGATTAGGAGGTGTTCTAAAACTGATATTATAATCATTTGAAAAAAATGTTTTTATTCTTTTAGATATATTAGGTATTTAAAAAAGGCCGATCCATGCATCATCATCATCATTATTATTATTATTAAAGTTTTAAATAAAAATTTAAGAGTTTTCTTTAATAAATTATAATTATAACCTGGTTTAATTAAATCTTTCATCTAAATTTCAATGTTGTTTCTTTTATCTGCTTCAAACTTACATAATTATTATTTTTATTAAAATTTCAAACTTTTCTGAATAGTTTTCAATTACTATTATTATTATATTCAAATTAAAAAAAGAAAATATTTTATTAAATTATGTAATATATTTAATTTTACTAAATAATTTGTTTTAAAAAATGTTTATTTAAAAGATGATATAATAATTAATTGTGTAGATATCATATGCAAATTAGTTTATTTTTAGCAGTTTTCTAGGATACTGAGAAGTCTGTGACTTCCGATCAATATAGGTTAGTTGGGAAAAATCAAAATATCAAATTTATCTATCAAAAATTAATCACATAACTTATATTATAAATAAAGCTGGTGAACACACCTGCACACCCTTGCTTATCTATTTGATTGCAAAAAAAATCAAAATAATTATTATTTGCATTTAAGTTGTAACTATTTTTAATTAGTTTTATTTTGTTTTAAAGTTTTAAAAGAATGAATTGGTAAATTAACCATTATCCATGCTCAATCTTTAACTGACAAAACTTTCCAGTGCTTGAAATTACATTAAGGGACATGCATTATGGGAAATTCAACAGAAAATTCAACAGGAGCTAAATCATTTTTGCTAAAATTAAGTACTTTGGTGGATTTTAGGGAAAATTGTCAATATCATTTCTGTTGCATAAGAACTTTTATTAATTCTGTTTTCTATGTTATAGGTATATGATATTACAAAATTAAATTTATAGCATTGAGATTGTTAAAGACTTTAAACTATTTTGACTATTCTTTAAGCAACTTTATTTAGAAAATATTTTTAAATTTTTCATGTGTTGAAAAACATTTTTTTGGAGTGGTTTCATTTTTAAATGAAAAGACTTTAAATCCAAATTGCATATCCTGATTCATAATTATGAAACACTTTATAAATATCTTACCTGAATTAATACATGCCTTAATAAGGAAATAATTAATTTATTTCAAACTTTTTTATACATATTAGTTTTTATTGTAAAATTCACACTACTTGACACATCTATTTTTTAAAATGTGTTATGAATGAATGACTTTAAATTTATATAGCATGCATTATTATTATTATTGTCATTGTTGTTGTTGTTGTTATTATTATTATTATTATTGTTGTTGTTGTTATTATTATTATTATTGTTGTTGTTATTATTATTGTTGTTGTTATTATTATTATTATTATTATTATTGTTGTTGTTGTTGTTATTATTATTATTATTGTTATTGTTGTTGTTATTATTATTATTATTATTATTATTATTATTATTATTATTATTATTATTATTATTATTATAAGTATGCTCTATGATAAAATGTGATTTTTGAGAAAAATTGGTTCTTAAAGATTATCCTTAATATGTGCTTTCAAAAGTTATATGTAGTTAATATATTATTCTACTGAAATATTAAAAGTGTGTCATATTTGCATTCTTTTTCATAAAATACATTTCATAAATTTAAATGATAATATTGCTTAATCTCATTTTGTGAAATATTGTGTGTAAGTTAAATATACTATATTACAATACACTGAAAATCTGCAAGATATTTCAGAACTCTATTTCAGTTACTGTATTCTGTCAAGATGGAAGAAACACCAATATGAAGGACTTTTATTTTATCTTTTTTTTTTTTTTTTTGGTAAAAAAATATTGTTCTTAAGTTTAAATATTCATATCGTAAACTGCTGTATTGTTACTATTTTATGCATTTTATTTGGTATAGTTTTATAAATTATTAATGAAATATATTTATTATAAGTTCTCAGAATATTAATACCTTGATAGTGTTGTATTTTAAATGTGTTATATTTTCCCTTTCATAAAATTATTTATTTTGAATATATATGCAAATGTTGTCAAAGGTTGAAGTTGATGTATATTTTTATTTTTTATTTTATGTCATAATTTTTATTAAGCTATGTTTAGTCCTAGTTATTAATAATTGACTTTATGCATCAGTTAGTTGTTGATATCTTTAAGAAGATTGTGGAATTAGTTTTATTAAGACAAATAATATTGTTGTTGTTTTTTATTGATGGTCCATTTTAATTATCTTATGACTAATGAGAAAGTCCTAGTTCATTTATTACCCTCAGATGTAGGTGCTTTTTTTTAGTTCACACCATTATTTACTTTGTCTTTGCCTTACTATTCTAAATGTGTATTTACTTGTGATATATTTTGGTATAAAGTTATGAGTATTATACTACCATAACTTTATTCTAGCAATTGATATATTTTGTAAGTATGCAGGAGTGCCAACTTTATCTTTAGCCACACTCTTAGTCTATCTAAGTGCAATTTGTTGTCATAATGTCTAAGTCTTTTAAATGTGGCTTGGCAGTGCCTCAAGATGTAAGTCTAATAAATATTTAATATTAACATTTTAAAAATTGTATATGTAGCTTCAGTAAAGAATTTACATCTTCAGCATTCATCTCACCATATGGATGAATAAGTTTTTATTTTATAAGAGTATTAAATACATTTATTATGGTCATTATAATGGAATTATTGTTTTGTTAAATGAGATAACTTATTTGTGATACCAATACTGTATAATGTTTCACTAACCATCGAATATTGTTTATTTTGTATTTATTCATTTTAAAATGGAAATTACAATTGTTTTTTATATTTGTTGATTGTATCTTAAGAATTTATTTTGACAATACTGTATGATAGCAAGGTTGTTTGTCTTTTAAATGTTTTTAATGTTTAATAAATGTTGTTTTTATTGATAATTTACTTTTTGCCTGTTTTCATTCACATACTTTCAGAAATGTAAATATCATAAAATTTATCACACAGTTGACTTTGCTTGTTATCCATTGAGAGTATATGAATACTAAGAATTTGACAAGAGAGACACTTTACTAAATTTTTATCTCTGATGTTAAAAAAAACATCCAACAAAAAGGTTATTTTATTTATTAAAAATAATTATAATTATTTATTCATTATTAGATCATAAAGTGATCTAATTTAATTTATTAAAAAGTAATCAATTTAATTTATTTAAAAGATTATTGTGTTTGTTTTATAGATCATTTTGCATTATTAAAAGGTCTCTTTATTCTATTTAGAAAATTACTTTGTTTATTTATTATAAATTCAAATTATAGATTTGCTTGATTTTATTTCAGAAAATATTTAAAGATAATTTATTAGTGTGATACTTTGAGTGTCCATAAAATCCCTTATCGACTCATTATATCCTGAATGCTATCCTAGTATACTGTTTTTATTCCAAATTAAATGTTTTCATGTTTAGCTTAAATTTAAAAATTATTATTATCATTGTAATTTAGTGAGACATAATCTTAAGGGTTATGACTGTTTTGTTTATTAGGATCTCATTCTTTATTTAATAGTTTTTCAAAAATTAAAAGAAAAGAATAAAATTTATAATTATTAAAATATTCATCATATGGACACTGAGATATCCATTTTACATATAAGATTATTAGGGAAATTTATTTAAGAACAAAATTATTTTAAAGAAGAAGTTAATGTGGCAAATCATAAGAAAACATGCTTTTATTTAATAAAAATAAATTTAATGTTGAATCTGAGCATGATAATCAAGATATTCATTATGGTTGTAAGATGTGTTGTATTTGGAAGATGAGTTGTAAATAGAGAAGTTAAAGTAATCTAACCCTTTAATGACACATGCATTAAATATTAAGAGCTATTATATTTTGAAGAGTATAAGAAGTCTCCCCTTCCTAATCTGCTAATATATCGTTCTTATTGTAATATTTATTATTATTATTATTATTATTATTATTATTATTATTATTATTATTATTATTATTATTATTATTATTATTATTATTATTATTATTATTATTATTATTATTATTATTATTATTATTATTATTATTATTATTATTATTATTATTATTATTATTATTGTGACATATGGCATGCAAACCCTAAGCTTCGCCAATATTGTGATTATTTAGCACTATTATTATGATTGTTGAGATTGGCTCATCATTATTTACTTTGGGGAGTTTTTTGCTCTCATTTGGCTTGCAAATCATGTTAAGTGGCTTTTGGTCAGTTTGAAGGTTTTAATCACTTTTTGTTGAGACTCTGTTTTCTTTTGAGTTTATAATATAAAAGAAATATATACTGCTAAATGGAGCTTTCTGTTATTTAACACAAATCATGAGTTTTAAATAGTGAGGAAAGAAACCAAAAATGGAATAAAGATTTTGACTGTAGATGTGGTTTAAATAAAACTTAGCAAAAGAGTATTGGAAATTTATTTTTGAAGTGTAGGAAATTGAAAAATGATCATAATCAGTTATATGAAAAAGGTGAAAGGCCTAATGACTAAAAAAATAGATGAATTTATTATATTAAAAAATATTTAACTTTGCTAACAAAATTACTGCATATGTGGCTTAAGCATAGAATCTTCTTACTTATCTAAGAATAAGTCATTTACAGCCCAGTGTATAAAACGTATACCTATGCTCAATAAATAAAATATTAATAGGCAATTTCAAGTGGATTTTATTTTTTCTACGAAATCTATTTTACTTTAAGTACAAGCATCAGAACATTCACTGCCAACTGAAGTGAATATATGGATATATATATATATACACACACTCCACAAACTTAAACTTTTTTTTCATATGTCAAAGAATCGGCCGGGAAGCGAACCCCGGGACAACTTCTTGTAAGGCAGCTGTGCTAATCACTCGGCCACCAACGCTTAAACGTTTCTACCATTTTGTAAAGAAAAGTAAATATTTTCGAACCAATCCCGAATATACGACTGTCAGATTAATAGCTATTTAACACTTTAGCCATAATATATTGGCTAGATTTAAAAATAAAAAAAGTGAATTTACTATTGTTATTAATTCGTTAGATTTTCTGGAATTGACAAACTTATTTTCTACATGGCAAAAATGTTGAAAATAGAGGCAATTACAATTACACAAATTGTATGAAGCCTTGCATTAAAAAAAAGTGCTTGAAATAATTGCCTTATTAGAAATAATGCTTTTAAGATATTTCATATCAAAGACTTTTAAGTATTCTTTTCTTTTCAAAAATATTAGTTTATTGTAAATAATAGAAATGGAAATGATTTTGTTCATTAGAAATAATTGTTTTACTGAGATTAAAAAATAAAAAAACTTTTCTAATTTTTAAAGCAACAATTTAAATCTATTAACTTGAACTATAATATTAATTTCTATTTATAAAAAAAATCGTATGGATATGGATTCAGGTGGTCACGTGATCTTAGTGCAAATAGCAATTTGAGCATAGCATTTTTTTTCAATTCGTCAAACTGACATAACTTTAAGCAATTTAGAGTCAATTCAGAAACCGTTAACTGAGTTCAAAAATATACAACTGTTTCTATGATGTTCAAACATTCAAATGACAAAGGTTATGAAAGATTTAAAAAGAAACTACATATAGATAGATGGATAAGAAAGAAGTGTTTGAACGAAAGAAGCAATCAATTGGAGAAACGTTATTAAACTTGCTTAAACTTCCTGTTGCAGTTGAATGATAATAATTTGAAAATGATGATGATTAATGTTTTAATAACAAATAATAATTTCATTCTTAATTGGAAAAATTACAATACTTTCTATTATATTAAAAATGTATTAATGTCATGGTCTCTGTATACCTACAAATGTATCTGCTCTTTATCCAATGGAGAAGCCATCTATTATCCTTCATGTCTTTTGTTTTATAATAAGCATAGAAACACTGATTATTTTGGGATTTGTATTCTTCAGTTCTAATTTATTAATTATTCATTTACCAGCAAGTATTTTACATTTTTCTGAACTAAAAATTAAAGTAAAATTCTAAGTTCTTAAAAGAGCTCAAAAACGTTCATTTGTATTTAAATTTTTTATCATGACCATGGTACACAGATGCTCTAATAATGTTTCCAAATAACTGATATATTAAATGAAAATAATGAAATATATTGCTATGTTGATATTGCGTATACATATCTACATGAAGGGGGGGAGTGTTTTTCATTTATGTATGACACATTATACCAGACTTTTTCTGAATTAATTTTGCATGTATATATACAAAATAAAATAGAAAAGCATATAACATTAAAATACTAGCCAGAAAATAAAATTTTGCTAAAATTCTCTCACAACCTGTCTTCACCTATTAAGTCTTAGAAACTTTTCAAGTGAAATTCAATTAGATACAAACAACACATATATACAAACAAAATATCCTATCGATAATTCTCTTCAAAAACAACCACCTTTAATACTAAATTTAAATCAAGGCCTTGGGTGATATGAAAATTTTTTGGAAAAAAAACTTTAATTTTGTTATTTATTATTAAAATAATTCAAAACAGTTGATTGATATCAAATCTAATTCTGGTATAGTTTACAAGACTCCTTGCAGTTGTCATAAAATTTATATAGGTCAAAGTAAATTAAGTCTTAATGAAAGAGTTAAAGTTTATAAGACTATATTGAAAAATATGTATTATAACTCAGTTTTGTATTTTCATGAATTGAGTACAAGTCATAAAATATTTGATAATGCAAAAGTTTTCTTTTTAAAATAAAATGAATTAAAAAGAAGAGCAAAAAACTCTGATGATTAATCTTCTTCTATCTGAAGCCATCAATATCATGAAGACATGCTTTGATATTAAAGGTAGTTGGTTTTTGAAGTGATTTTTGGTAGGCTATTTTGTTTTGTAAATATACTTGAATTTTATTGGAGATGTTTCTATTTGTTAATAGATGAAACCATGGTCATGAGAGATTTTTAGTAGAATTTTGTTTTCTGGTTAGTATTTTAATGTTATATAATTTTCTGTTTTATTATCATTACTATTAAATAGTCAAAATAAGAGTCATAGATCACATGACCCTATATCTTAAGCTTGTAAGTTATAAACAGGGAGGATTGCCAATTCCTCTACAAGCTTTATGATAAATACCTAGCCAGAGCCAGCACTTAAAATATCTCTGTCAGGAACACATCCCCAAACCCCTGACCATGGTTTCATGCTTTGGCACTCCTCAGAGAGGTATCAGGGTAGGTTCAGATACTAGATCTAAAAATACCAATCCAAAGCCAAGCACTTATCTAAAAGTTATCTATTAAATGGAAAATCTAAAATTTTCAGACATCTACATGTCTTCAAACCCAGCTATCCAACTCAAATAGCTATATGGGGCTATTGTAATGTTGGACAGGTGTTGAATATATATTGAAATTTCTTACCAACTTTCCACCTATGAAAACAAGTAAAATGTTGTTAATTTTATTTTAATAAACACAATTAATCCTGAAAATATGCTTCATAATATATATATAAAATGTTAACAGTAAATACAATATTATAGTTTGAATTCTTTGGTAGCGCTTTCGATTACATGGTAATCCTCATCAGCTTTAACTGAATTTGAAATTTTTTAAACTTAATGTTACATATATTTCCATAATCTGTGTATAGCCGTATTTGCAACTTGCCTATTAATAACATCATCCTTATATTTATCAATCAAAATTGTCTCTTTAATTTTCCTCTTTTTATGATTTCTTTCTTCCATTAATATTTTTTATTTCACTACTATTAAATATAAACCTATAATTACAAGTCTTTTCATGGTCAAAGAATACTGAAGCTGTATTAAATTGACTATTTGCATTATTTTTAATTTGATTATATAATAATTGATGCTTCTTGAGTTTTTTCTCCACAGAACATCTTGATTCACTGATATATAATTTCTGACATCCACATGAAATTTGATAAATTGTATTACTTCTTTGCAATTTAGGAATTATACTCTTAGAATTATTAATCAATCGATTAACATTTGGAGAAACACAAAATGAAATATTATACTTTTATTTAAATATATTCTTAATTAATTTAGATTGCATGTTATTTATAAAAGGCATAAATATCCATTTTTTATTATCTAAAGTAACACTGCAAACATTCTTCTTATTATTAAATAAATTTACTGTATGCAAAATTTGGTTTTTATCATAACCAATCTTTAAAAGTTCATTAGCAAAGAGTTCAATATTTAAAATGTTATCACTCTTATATTTACATAATTTATCATTGTGATGCAAAAATGATTTCAGACTTGCCATTTTATGTATCATTGGAACATGTAATTTAAAATAAATATATCCTCTTTCTCCAATAGGTTTAAAAATTAATTTATAATTTAAATCAGTAGCATCTCTAAAGATTTATATTTGTAAATCTAAAAATTTTTATTTTTCCATTTTGTTCATTCTCAATAGTCCATTTTAAATTGTTTAAATTATTCAGATTATATAAAAGAACATCAATAATATCTTTAGGACCAGAAACAAAAACATCATCAACATAACTAGTATAAATTTTAATATCTTCAAAATTATAAAAATTAAATATAATATCTTCATATCTTGACAATGTAAAATTACAAATTTGTGCTACCATAGGTAATCCCATTGTCCATCCTTTACCCATTTTATAAAACCTATCATTATATATTGCAATAATATTATCACTTATAAATTTTAGTGATTCAATAATAAAATTTATTTATAGACATATTAATTAGTTCAATTTCAATTAAATTTATAGATTCAAGACGATCAATTGATCCATATAATTCTGTTACATCCAATGAAGCTAACAGATTATTATCATTTATTTTTATATTTTTAATTCTATCAACAAATTCATAAGAAAATGTGATTGTAAATCTTCCAAAACCCAACATATCTTGTAACAAATTGTCAATATACTTAGCTGTTTTATACATAAATGATCCACTAAAATCAATCATCAATCTAAGAGGATTTCCTACTTTTTGAAATTTAATATTAGCAAATATTCTTGGGCATATAGATGTAGATGGATATAAAATGACTTTTAGCCTTCTTTAAAATACCATTTATAAATTTCACATGTTGTCCCTGCATGTAATAACTATCAATAATATTATTCATTACTAGTAACTGAAGGAACAAAACAACTAATAGTCTAAATGCTATTCCCTTGCTTCTTTTTTACTGTTGTACTTCAAATCTGAATTCTATATTTATATATACCTAAATAATAACTACTTTAATAGTTAATAAATTAATTATTTATCATTTAGTAACACTGTTTTTATAATATTTTTGTCATATATTTGACTATTACATTAAAATTTCATATCAATCTTGCATAATATCTACAACCTTTCATTTCTCAGGTGTATATTAGAGTACCAAGTTGTGCAGGAGCATTCACAGGCCACAAGAGCTTGATCATCATCATACCTACAGTGATAGTTCAATCAAATAAACTTCTCAATGCAGCATTCGATTAATTTTATATTCCATACAATTATAATTACTAAAAATGGAATTATAAAATTAATAAAGAAGTATTTATATATAAATTTCTGCAATACTTCATATTATCAGTTAACCATGATAACCTCTCACAATAATTATGTTTCCATATGTCTGCACATATTTATATTTGTATTAGTAAGTACATAGTTAAATTCTGAAATATAATTGAGATTAACATAATTATGTGCTGTTATTTGTTTGTTTTGATAATGCAAATATCATATATTTGTTTTACCTTTATAATTGCTCAAAAAAATGTTAGTTAAAAAGGTGTGAAAAGTTAAAAAGATTATTTAAGAAGTAAATATTGATAAACATTTTTTTTTAAAAAAAAAAAAAACAAACAAACTAAACAATAATTATTAATTTATTTTAATCAGATCGGAAGTTCAATTTCAACTGAAATTTAACTAAAGAATTAAACAAAAATAAAACCCCTACTTAATAGTATGTGTATATTTATATATGTATGCTGGTTACCTGACATACAATGTCTTATAAGACATGACCTTAACTGTATAGAGAAAGTATATTTACTTGAAAATGCTAAGCAGTTTATAATCATTTTATAAAAAACACAAAACAGTAAAGGTCACTTCAAATTATTTCTTTGTCTACCTTTAGTGAAAATAATTAACTGTAATATTAACTTTAAAAATATACCTAAATGTTTTACTGAACATAAAAATATATCGTTCTAAAATATGAAAAGCATTAGTACAGCATTTTCCAAACTTTTCATAAGAATGGAACACTTCACAATTCCTAAAATTTTAGTGGTATACTTTGCTTATTTTATAGAATAAATACATATTAATAATAAATAAATTAAGCAAGTAATCATAATATATTAAAAAAGTAAAACAAATTCACAGTATATATAGTAAAATTATGTTCCTAAGTGAATTCAATGTTTTGGGGTCTCAGAATTTCAAGTTCTTTTGATATTAAGCACAATAAAATAATTTATTGCTGTACTTTAATTTGGTTGCAGCATAATTCAACCTTGCACAAATAGGTCTTGCAAAAGAAAGCATAATAAGAACAGCTATTTTTGATACATTGGGATATTTTTCTATTAAATTTGTGCAGACATCTTATAATGGTAGCCTTTTGTATTTTTGCTTTAAATCAGAGTCACTAATTAGATTTCCATAATCACTTGCACTATTATTCATGCTAAATATGTACTTGTTTTCCATTTTGTTTAATTGTTTGAAGCCACCATTAACATACATACTTGCTATTAGTTTAATAACTCGGTATCAAACATCTGTTAAATATGTAGTGCTGAGAATTTATAATAATTATTATACTTCCTATT
Source organism: Epiperipatus broadwayi (assembly GCA_028023455.1). Classification (NCBI taxonomy): domain Eukaryota; kingdom Metazoa; phylum Onychophora; class Udeonychophora; order Euonychophora; family Peripatidae; genus Epiperipatus; species Epiperipatus broadwayi. The sequence goes on along the minus strand of JAQFVV010000049.1, from coordinate 3,121,946 downwards.
AAAAGGTACACAATTTTATCTTTTGCATTAAAAAATTTAATATCCTTTTCTTATAATGATAAATTAATTTCATTACACTTAGTAAACATTTACAAATATGTAAGACTCATAAGCCATAAAATATTTGTTTAAAATTCGATGAAATTTTGTTCTAAATTATTTGAAATGAAAAAAACCAATTGCTTACTATGAAGTTTATAAAATCTCAAAAGTATTTTTTTTCTTTTGAATAACCTTATCACTTCAGTATGCAATAAAATAGCAGTATGATCTCTATCTATTTCATCATACAAATATTTAAATAATCTGATTTGAAGAAGTCAAGATTTTACATAGTTTATAATGTTTATGGTTTTATCCAAATAGTTTTTTAATATTTATTTTTATTACTAGTGCTTGCCTATGCAATAATAAATTTGTGTGTCCTTTGTATCTATTTATAGAATAAGTGTTACAATTTCCTTCATTTTTCTAACCATTGATTGAATACCTTCTGTGTAAATAGCAGTGCACTTCTGCCAACCAATTTTCTGTTTTAATACTGTTGATTATATCTTCTCCAGTAACTCTTTCTTATGTAGACTCATTAATTTATAGTGCATATCCACTACAAAGTTGAAGTTGTAATTATAAATTTATTAAACGCTCACTATTATTTCAGTAATAGTTTTAACAAGGCTGTAAACCTTAGCAATGAGCATCTAAAAAAATCGTCACTAGGGACCTCTGTAGGTCTTTAAAACACATGCTTACGCTATGAAGAAAAGAGATCTTTCTCCTGATGCCATATAAAACAGTATTATTTTTAATATTATTGATGTAGCTATTTTTAGCAGATTCTTTGTTTAACGTGCATGATATAATGCCTTTCACACAAGACTTACTAGGTGCTTCTCATTTGAAATTATATTTTTATAGCAAATCATGTTATCTCTTTTAAAATAGAGTATATTTTTGTCTTTATAATCAGTGTGTTTCTATTTCTTAGTGCCTACAAAGTTTAGCCTGAACAGAGATGGCAAAAAAATTACTTGCCACTTCTTTTAAAGTTTTCCTCTTTAATCAAAAACTCATGGTTAATTTTTGAATAATATTTAAATTCTAATGGTAGTCAGAACTGTAATAGAAGCAAAAGAAATGTGTTATTAAAAAGGCTGCAACACACAAAAGGAAATGTAAAAGAAAAGTATTAAAATATGTCGATAATCTGAAAGCAGTTGTAATAAAAATGATTTGATAAAATGTTTCGTAATTAAATTATAAATTAAAATATTTCAGCTTAATGCAGCATTGAAAATCGTATAAGCTTTTGTTAATTTTCATAATTTTTCATAAAACATTTGTTGACTTTCTATGGAATGCTGGTGTTCTACTGAAATGAGAAAATGCTGTAATAGGAAATAACTTTTTTAGAATTATGAATAATTAGTTCAGTCTAACATTTGAAATCATACTCATTATAAGTAAAAAATCTCGGTTAAAATTTAAACTAAAAATTCAAAATAAAAATAATAAACAAAAGTATGTGTATTCACAACAGGTTATTTAAACTCTTGTATCAATAATTTCAATGTCTGTGGTCAAGATTTCATGTTTATTGTTAAAAGAAGGTTGTCTTGACAACAGTTTGAAATTCTTGATTGTTATCTATATTGGAATTGTCTAAGTGTTGACTGGTTTCTAATGGTTATACATGCGTTCATTTGGAATTATAAGTGAGAAAGAAATTGATTCTTTTTTGGATATTGTGCTTGATATTACAATTCAAAGTATCATAAATATGTTTGAGTATGAATTATTTCAGTATTTAAAATCAGATGATAGGCTTTTCAAATGCATAAATAATAAGAAGCAGCAAATAATCATTTTTATATGTGAGCCACATGAAAAAGTATAGTTTCATCTGTATTATATATATTTGTACTAACACAAGAATAATGGTCTAATGTTTTAAATCTATGTCAGCTTACAAGTTTTCATTTCTCAAGAGAATACTCATAATCTTCACTTCAATTAATCTTATGTACAAGTTATAACAAAAAGATTGCCCCTATTTTATGAAAAATAAATCAGTGATAAAGTTTCCTTGTATTAAAGCACTAAAATATAATCAGTGGTAGGTCATGTCACAAAATACCAAGTGAGAAATATAGAATGATTATTATTTCTGTATATCTAGATGCAATGATTATTATTTCTGTATATCTAGACACATGTTGATGTACTTCTAAAAGCCAAAAGATATTGAATTCTCTTGGTGTTCTGCTTTCTAGCTGAGTGCAGAATGCAAATGTTTCTCTCAGAAATTACATATATATTGTAAATATTAACTAATTAAATATACACCATGGAGATAGAATGCATATATCTATACAACAAAATAGAAATGGAAAAAATAAGCATTCTTATTAATAATAACAATTTATTGATAAGAATATCATTATGTCATGGAATTAAATACATATAATAAAATACAAACATTTAATACATGTTTATGCTAAAGATTATCATTAATTAAAAAGTGGGTTTAAATACATTCATGAATATTAATTAATCATTGTGATAATACCCAAGTTTTACATTCTACTAAAATAGATTGATGGGAGAAAAACTGGGATAGAGACTTTAAATTTAATAAATTACAAACTGTCACTAGGAAAATGTCTTAAAATGTGTTTAGATATAGTTTTATAAGTGTCTAATATAATTATATCTTTAAGCTGTCAATGGAAATTATTTGGATTTCCAGAAAAATTATCATGACTTTGGTAAAGCAATTTACTTTTAGACTGCAATTTAGCAAATCAGCTAATGTACTCCAAATTAATGTCAGTTTGTCAGAGAGTCCACTGTCAATCATGTTAAGATTTAACTTTAATAAGTCTTCTGCCATGGTATATTTTTACCTTTAAGAAATAAAACATAATAGCTAGCATCTTTCTAGAAGCCTTTAGACAATTATACCATAGTCCATAATATGTCCAACAATGGATTCCACATCTTGGATTAAGTCAGAAAATTATTCACATTCAGTTTGAATATTGTAATGAAATGGATACAAGCAGATAAAATTATTCTCTGTACCTCAGTAAATAGTTGTAGGTTTTACATTGCAATAACTCATCAGATCTCTGCATAAAACCACAAATAATGGTATGGATCACACAACATCCAAAAAAAATTTGCATAAATGCAATAACAGATTCATTGTATGCATGAAAAATTATTGTGATAGAAAAACTATATAAGAGCATTTGGCTGAATCAAAAATCCATAAATTACATTTTTGGTGGAAAATAAAGTGAAATTTAATGATAGAAAAGTAATGGAGGGTGCCTATTGGATACATCTTAATTGGAAGATTTATTGGAGGTAGAAAATCATGTGGTGTTGGAAATACTTTTATTAGTGCACTGAAAGCTCATTAAATATTTATTAGCATGCTAACACTTAAAAGATTTGTGTACCCCAAAATACTATCTCTGATTCAGAATACATAAACTTATTGTGATTTATATCAAATAATAAACTCCATTTGTATCTTCTTGTTTTAGAATAGATATATAATGCCTTTTTACATTAAATATCACTTATGCTATGTGCATAATTTTTGGTTTTCTTAAAGCAAATATTTTTTTTTTGCTCGGATATCTGTTTTTTATGATTAATCTTGTGATATAATTTGTTTATGATCATTAGATGTACTAAACTATTATAGAAGAAGATAACTGCATTACCATGTTCACCCTAACTGATTTTTTGAAAAGTGGATATGAAATTAAAGATATTAATTTATGAAAATGTATGTATAAACCAATAAAGTAGAACTTCAGCTTTTTTTTCATGGGTCATAGCATCAGCTGGGAAGCGAACCCAGGGCAACTTCTTGTAAAGCAGTCATCACTAACCTTTCGACCACCAATGCTAGAACTTTAGCTTTTAATTAAAAAAATAAACTAAAGAAAGGAAAAAAATAAATATTATATTATGAGAATAATAGAAATACCACAACCAAACTGAAAGTATTTTTTTTAATAATCCTAATTAGAATATTAAAAGATTTGAAAAATGCGGTGAAAATATCAAATAGAAAATAATTACAACAATATAGGCATGTAGATTAAGCATCTCAGTCAAATAGCAAATAAAATACTATCAGAAAAATTTGCATGTAGTTCAAATATGTATATTTGTTAATAAGAGTTTGAAAGTCAAGATATTGTAAATTTTCATGCATCTGAAGAAATAAAAATATTTGATAGAAGAAATTAATGAAAATAAGAATATTCCCACTACTACATAAATTACTGTAAATAGAAAATATCCTGAACACGATAACGATAATGATGATAGTATTTTAAACTATAAAAGTCTTAAGAAAAAATTAAGTCAACTAAAATCTATACAGGCTAGAGTAAAGAAAGAATTATCTGTTTTTTGTCTCATTGTATATGGAGGGGAAAGGGATGAAATCAATCTCCTAACTTTTTCTCTGTTGTAGCTAACATATAAAGATGTTTGAAAATTAGAAAAACGTAAAGCTTTATTAACAATTAATTAAACAATTGAATAATAAAATTATTATGATTAGTGGTTTTCTAATATCAATGTCTTTATATTATATATATATTGGTCAGACAATTATCAAATAAAAGAGAACATTATGGGTTGTTAAGAAAAAAGTCATAAATTAGTTATTATAGTAAATTTCTTATCTAGGAAAAATTAACTAGCTTTATTATGTTATACGTATTCTTAGTATTCAGTAAAATATATTAAATTTTAAATCATTAGTATAGGCTTTCTAGATTTACTGATTCTGAAAACAGGCATAAAATAAAATTAATAAGAAAAAGGATTAAAATATGTTTGTCTGTGGAAGATTATTTTTTTACTTCCTTTTTCTAATTTCCTAAAAATTCTTTAATATTGCTTTTTTGAAATATGCTTGAAGTTATACGTTCAAAAAAAAAAATCAAGAAAAAGAAGGTAATGGACTTTTTATAACAACTTATCAGCAATACTGGTTTAATATATATATATATAATTCAAAAACTTCCACTTATCAACAATACCAAGTTGTTCTAGTTTGAAGGTAAAATATTAATCATTCTGATAAATAAGTGATGACTAAATTATTTTTAATGATGCTGACAAATATATTTATTCCTAAAGTTTATTAATTAAAAATTAGCAAATAGTCATCAAATAAAGCTCGGTAAAGTATGCGAAATAACTTAATTAAACTGATTTTATGCTATTCAGTATCTTGCATCTTTTAGTTCAGCGATAGAATGATGAACTCAGAAGCTCAAAACAATATATATATATATATATGCTCCAACTCAAAATTTTTATAATCTTCGAAACAATAAACCATTTGATTATTGATTTCTTTCTATTTTTTTATGATTGTATAATTATTTGTCAATTAGTTTTATCAATCAAATAATATGGCAGTCTTTCCTTCTTTTTATGTGATTCAATACTTTAATGTGCATTTTGTATTTTAAGTTTGATTTATATGCAGTGAAGCCACAAACTATGCTATATCAATATATACAACTGCAATTAGACACTATTTAAAATAAATAAATAAATATGTATTTTCAGTCCAACTTCTTGTCAGCCATTTTGTTTTAAGCTATCAAAAAAATTATACAGTTTCTGGGCCTACATCTGACAATAAAAGAGAAAAATCTTTGTTTACTTTTTATTTTGTTTTAATTATAATATGTATACCTAACTCTAATTACTAACACCTAATCCTAATCTTAACTCTAATATTTAATCTTAACCCTAATCCTAACCCTTTTGGAGAAGTATTTCCTTACAAAAGTGTAAATATTATAATTAAAATAAAATAAAAACAAGAATAAATAAATATTTTTTCTTTTATTACAAGTTGTAAACCTGTGAAACTATATAATTATTTTTATAAATTAAAACAAAATAGTTAACAAGAAGTGTCATATGATAAATACATAAGCATCAAAAATGTAAACTAACAACTAAAAATATAAATAAATACAAAAACATTAAAATTCATAAATTTAATATATTTTATGATATGCAAATAGTCATTTTTCCATCTCTAAATGTCTTACACAGCTATGTTTAAAAAAGGAAGTTAAAATTCTATAAATAAATTTTACAGAATTCAGTGGTCATTTTTCCAACTCAGAGTCCATATATGATCATATTTATTAATAAAATTTTATCAGTTTATGTTGAAAGCAAATATATTTTATTCCTTATTATTATTCTAAATTAGATATGCATAATGCTAAAAGTTTTCTACAATTTTAGAATATTCTTAAAGTTGATACTGACTTAAAAACATCAAAACAATTAGAGAGATCATAGTTTCTTAGTAAAAGGACTACTCTTATGTTTGTATAAAAGAAAAAAAGTTATTTAAAAAAAATTACCCAGAGCATGTTTAATTATGATGAAAGGCAGACAATTTATTATTTATTTTTAGTAAAGGAATTAGTGAACACACAGTCAATAAAATATATGTAAATGTGTTCCCTGAATTTATTATTAAATTGCTACATTATTATTTTTTGAATGTTGTTTATACTTTAATTTTAATTTGCATATGCATGCTCTACATATAGAAAGCCATTTAAATTATATGTGTGTATTGAATAGTACTATGCACTTGAAATTCAATAAACAATATGTTATATTCTAATCAAAGTTTGTCAACAAAATGTGACCTATTATATATAATGGAAGATATACATGAGGTAGGCTTATAACAAAATATAGTGGATAGTGTGGTTTCCCTATATATGCTGAACACAATTAATTTTATGCCCTATATGTAGTAAATATGCATCAAATCTCAGCTAGTAAAAAAAATCAATTTGATTAGGTAAATAATAGTTGTGTTCAGCTTTCAAAGTTGAATGCTCAAATATCACATAACTTTCTAAGCAACTTACTATGGAATTATTTTTTATTTAGTGTCTTTTACAACATAGCAAAAAAACTAATACAATATTCTCATCTTTGAACAAAAATCATCATTATTACCAATATGACATTTGATCTATGAAATTTCAAATCAACACTTGACCAGATCCAGTTATGTATGTATACAGAAAAGGCTGCCATCATGTTTTTCATATAAAACAAAAATATCAATGTGTGATGTCATGCTGATAACATAAACATTAAGCACATAGCATTCATTAGTTATATAAATATACAAATAAACAAGTCAAGGCAGAATTTTTCAAATCTATTTAAACAACTTAATAATAATTACTACAAGTAAAACAGCAACAGGCATTAAAAAGTAGAATCACTAATCAAATTACTACCAAACTATGTTAATTGCAAATATAAAAACTTCTCTTCTTGCCCAAATGGATATTTTTTATGTTTATACGATTCCTTTGGTTGAACAATCAGCACATACTGCAAAGTCTTTGGCATAATGTGTAAATAAACCAGCATTTATTTACATAACAAGTAATCAGATCTATAGAAGAGACATTTTATATATATATATATATATATATATATATATCTATATATATATATATATATATATATATATATATATATATATAAGTTCCAACCAGTAACCACCTAAACATTCACATTAAATATAATAATCAATATATATATATATTAGTAAGTTTATAATAATAATCAGAAAATAAATTCTTTACAATAGCTATATAAATATCAATAAATATTTTTAATACATTAAAAGACAACTAAACATCACATGATCACCATTTCTTATGCTTGCTCATAACTGTTATGGAGAGTTTTACCTATTTTAATACATTAAAAACCTTTTTCAGCACCTTACTTGGTGCCCTTTTCAAATGTTAATAATCTATTTAATGTTAATGAACTATTTCAGATATAAAACCATCTAGTGTTCAATAATGAAATTAAAACAAACAATAACAATATGAATCTTTAAAATAAATCAAAACCCTTATATATAAATCCAGTAATTACAAAATAACTGACTATATCATAACAATAAATAAATAAATTACATGCATTTTTTTACAATTATATATATGTCATATGCCTATGTGTTTGAAAAGAAAGGTTTTTAACAAATGTGTTTTACCAGTTCTTACTTATGGATCTGAGACTTGGACACTTAATAGAAGATCAATACAGAGACTTCAGACCACTCAAAGAAGTATGGAGAGATGTATGTTGGGAGTAACAAGAAGAAATCGAAAACGCAATGTATGGGTAAGAGAACAAACAGGTGTTACTGACCTCATTGAAAAAATTAAAAGATTGAAGTGGAGTTGGGCTGGACATATTGCTAGAAGAGATGATAATAGATGGACAATTGAAATTTTAAACTGGATTCCAAGAGATTGTAAAAGACCCAGAAGGAGACCACATGTAAGATGGATGGATGAAATAAGAAAATGTGTAGGGGTGATGTGGAGAAGAGAAGCTAAAGATCGGAGAAGATGGATTAAACTTGGAGAGACCTTCATCCTGCAGTGGATTGATAATGATAATGATGATGATGATATAATTTTCCATTCATTTTTAATTAACTAATTGTTAACCAAATTTATAAAAGTCTTGTAAATTTTCATACAATTATTTAAATTATTTTTAATATAGTATGTTTCATATTATTTTATGGAAGAACAGCATAAAGATTTTTATTTTTTCCAATTTTGATGATATTAGTAAGTTTATAGTATGTAAGATTATATAAATATATTGAGAGTGATATAATATATTGAGACAGAAATTTATGTCTATCTGCTAAAGTGAACAAAATGAGCTCCATTTTGCATGTAATTTTAAAATGTATATGGTACATACCTTTGTGCAATGACCTTGTGAATATCAATGTGAGCCAATTTCAGTGTAAACTTATCCTCCATGATAGTTCTTAGTCAAAGTGGGACTCATTTCTCTGTTTGATAGTTAAATACAAGTTTTTAAGATGTTAACATTATTTACAAATAGCAGTTGAAGAGATTTTTCATTCTCAATATAAATAATGTTAACAGACAAGGGGTCAGGTTAACAAAATATGTGACAGATAAAAGAAATGCATATAATGTATTATTCCCTTTTGATGTGAAAATTAAAAAAAGGGTTAATTGAAGAATATCATATTCCACATTGAATCATTAATAGTTAAAATTCATTGATCATAACAGTCTGGTGTTTGATTCAGCTCTTGTAAAAATCTATTCAAAGACCTTCGCTTATTTTTTGCTCACATAATTTATAAATTATCTAGATATCGCATTAGCTTTGATTTCAGTTGATCACTATTTTTGTAAGTCCTAATAGAGGCTTATATTATATTTTTAAATAGTAGCCACATCTATAGTTTGTTTACTTTCTATCACTCTTAATTTTGAATGTAAGCTATAGATTTATCATTTTTACTTGTTAAATGATTTTGACTTACTGTAGCTCTAGAAATGTTTTACAATATCTCTATATTAATACTTTGTACTGAAAATCTAATATTATAGTTTTAAATTAATTACCAATATTTTATCAGTTTTCATATTTTGAAATGATTTTAATTTATAAACTTTTAGTCATGAAGCTTCCATTTTATAAAACTTTAAAAGCTTACGTCCTTTTATATTAGGATTAATTTAATTTTACAATTCAACTTAAAGAGAATGATTTTATCGGAGATTATATAATATTAAAATATATATATATATATTTACAATGAATGCCTTTAAGTGATATTTTTTATCAGTTCTTATATATTAAATCTGAGTTTTGTTTACTTAAATACAAAGCCAATAGAGACTAAAATAAAATACAAAGAAATGTATACTAAGAGTAACAGAGATTGATCAAAAGTGAAAAAGATAGATGGAAAACAAAAAGTGAAAATAAAAACTATACATTGAAGACACTGACTTAAATTTAGGAAAACCTTTCTCATGCAATGGATTTATATTGTTTAAAAATAATAATGATATTGACAATTTCTCGCCCATGGTTGTGCAAAAAAAATGTGATCAGTGAAGACCTTGTAATAGTAATATTTTTATGCCAAATAAATTCTTTTAAGACTTTTGAAATTTTTATTAAAGTTATTGAAGCAATAATTTTTTGTAGTTTAAACTATAATATTCTTTAAAAAAATCTTAAATGGAAATCATTCATAGAATTTGTTTCTTTTTCTAAATTTAAAAAAGTGCTGAATTTGTGAAGATTAAGATGTTATTATTTTATAATTTAAAAAATGGTGATGAAAGTAACCTTTATTCTATTATTAACTTTTCATGTGAAGTATGGTATAAAAATCTATAATTGAAAAATTATTAACTTGAATGGATTGTTTTTTTACCCTAATGCAGCATGTATTGACTCAGTTGTTCATGCCTTCACAATAGTTACAAATACCTTAAATAATAATGACATGATTTGCTCTTTACAATGATAGGGACATGGACGTTTTCAGATCTATACTCATCTAAATAAAATTTTAAAGATCAGTTAGGTCAATTGAATGGATTTGCTATGCTCTACCTTTTACTTTTGACATTCAAATTTAATATGAACATTTAAGTAAATAACTAACTATGAATTATAATTAGTTTTTGTTATTATTAATATTTTTAGTAATTGCAATAAAAATGTATAGTATGTCATGTGATATAATTTAAATAATTATTTCTGATATTCAAGATTAGTCAACTAGCATGATTTGCTTCATTGCATTTGAAAATGGTTGCTTTAGATTTGGACTCTGACTAATCAATGCATGAAGCAGCAAAAACTCTATAGGTTTTTTATAGGTTATATGATGACTTCTATCATGAGAACTAATCTTATGCAGGTTTTCTTGTTTTGACTCTGTACAGTTTAATATAATGATAAAGTGGCAGATTCATTAATTTTCTGATTAAAGCTCCCCCTATCACTTCTCATGCTCAAATATTACATGATCTTCTGAGCAACAAGTCATTAAAAATAATCCAATGTTTTATTTCTTAACAATCATAAGTAATTTGAGCATGAGAAGTATAAAAGTAGAAGCAGTGAAGTATGGGTCTTGAGTTGTATGAATCATAATCCAATATGTTTTTTCAGATGCTCAAAATTGTTAAGATTTCCTAAAAACATTAGATTATTTTTGCTCTGTGGAGTTTAGTGCAGTGATAGAATAACATATTCTGCAGCTCAATGTTAATGTATCACAGCCTGTATCTAATACACATGATGCTTATTCAATTTTTTCATTGCCTCTTTTTTAGTTATTGTATTCTAGATTGGCTTCATTTTTTGATAGCCAAAAAAGACAAGCCTATGCTGTGATTCTTCTTTCTCACTAAATGAAATGTTATATGATTCTCAAAGTCTGATAAGATAAAAAAATCATCTACAATAAATTTGCTACAAGTCTTAGAGTTGATCCTTGAATACACAACTTTCTAATATTTACTAAGGCTGTAACAACAAGAATGTGCATGTAAAAATGTGATAGTAGGGACCTCTACAGGTTTTAATCACGAGCTTACATTTTGGAAGAAAAGAGGGGAACCTTCTTTACTTCAACCTACTTTCTATATAAATAGGTGAAGCTGATGCGGTTAGATCTGAGAGCGTGAAGCTATTCAATACTTCACTGATTAAGTCCACATTTATTATTACACCCTTAGTAAATATTACTTACGTAATCAATGTGCATTTAAATTAATTTATAATCCCAACTTTCTGATGTGAATTGCACTTTTGCACAATGAATTGAAAAGCAATTCAATAATTCTACTTTTAGCTTAAAAGTCAATTCTCAGCTATTTGATCACACTTAGAGTAATGTTCAAATAATCCATAGATGCTCAGATAAGAATGTAAATAAATACAAGTAATTAATTAGAAATTTTAGTAATATTAATTAATGTTTCAACAGCAATAAATGTGTCCATATAGAATTTAATACAGCAGAGATGAATAGTTTGAATATATCAAAGTGGTATCTTTTATGTTGGAAAATGTAAGAATGTATTACACTATAATAACTATTTTTTCTGAAGATTTTTGATGATGGTTTTTTAGTTGTATTTATATATTGGACTATTTTCATCATCTAATATTAAGTATTGAATATCTTTAGAAAAATGAAATTTTATTTTTTAAATCTTCCAATTACATTCAACTGTTGCATTTATTTTACCATATTAATAAATAGAGATATTTCATATAATGATAATGATCTCTAACATCATCTATTTGTTAAGAACACTTTGTATGTTGTTTGATATTACATCTATAAGCTCCTCTTATTTTTATTTATTTTCCAGATCCTAAAAACTACATCTTTTTTTTGTAAGATTATCTATAAAATCTTTATCTCACTCAATCTCTCCAATAAATTGTAACTATAATTATTAGTAAGTGAAGTAAACATTGACTAATGAAGGACATATAAGTGCTATTTTTTTATAATTATTGTAGTTTATTGACAATGACTGATCTCCAGCCATAAATTTAAAAATCAATCAATAAACAATGTTATCAGATTAAAAACAATAGTCAGTAAACTAAACAAACCAATCACCAAAACCAGATACAGAATCCATTTTTACAAGAAGATTTGCACATGATATATCTATATAAGAGTACATCTCCAGAATAAATATTATCACACCATAAAACACTTAGAGTTAAATCACAAAACAATATATCAAATAAAATGAAATACTTCAGTTATATCCAGTGATGAAGCATCCAGAAAACATTTGCTACTGATTTTCACATCTGCTTAAACTTAATAAATTAAATCTAAGAAAACTACTAATGCTAAACTTGCTGATAATGGCACTAACAAGCCTACAACCACTGCGTATATAAACCTGCTGTAAATTAATTTATTCATTTTATGTTTGTCTTCGAGATATAAAAATGATCATTTGTTTGATTTTTCAGACCCTTTATTTGTACATTTATTGTGATTATGGGTTGTTCTATTCTCTTTTTTTTTTTTTAACTTCATTTTCAAAAATTATAGATATTTAAGTGAATTAAATCATATAATATAATCCAAGCAAGATAATTTAAATTTATGCTTCAAAAGAAAGTTAAAGTTCTGTACAATTAAAATCACCTTTACTTTTTCTTTGTTATCCATGAAGTAATTTACAATTTATAAATCATGCGCAGTCCATTGTTTTGTGTTCGTTACTTTTTATTGTACTTTTGTAGGCCTTGCGTGGTTTGTTGTAGTAATAACGTTCAAATTCTGGCTTAGGATCTATGAATCACAGCCTACCCTTGTTACTCCCAGTATTGCCATTCGGTTATTCGTTTATTTATTAACAATGAATATATATTGTATTTTAACAGCAGTATATGCATTTTTCGTCATTGAAAGATTGACTTTTAGTAATGATTAAATATGTTTAAATGTGTTTTATTTTCTTCTCAAGCAATGTAAAATGCAATTTGATTATAAATTTAACAGGAAAGATTCTCACAGATAAGTTAAAATGACTATAAGCAATAATATACTGAGTAATAGAGCAGTGGTTATTGGAGCCTGTAGCATTTTATTTAAACAATATTCTTACCTTGAAAAGCAAATATATATATATATAACTTTCATTAAATTAAGAGTTATTTTTCTACAAATATCTTTTGGAAAAAGTAACACGTATGAATAAATATTTTAAATATTAATCTTTTATATGGAGCAATATTCAAAGAATAAACATGTTATAGAGAAGTACAATATTTTAAACAAAATGATATTACGAATAATTAATGATGTCATTACAATATTTACTGAAACATAAACTCAAATATCTTCAAGACATTACTTAAGATATTAAGAAATAACAATCTTTCATATTTTTATTGTAAAATGTTTCTTTTTGCAAAACATTAAAAAATTGTATTAAATATTTACAAACTTAAATAAAATAAAAATGATAATAAAGAATATATAAATTTGCTTCTTACAATAATTCCAATTTTAGAACTTAATTCAAATCAGAATCAAAGTAGATCTCGGTATAAAATATGATAAATTACATTCGAATAGGTTAATTAAAAATAACTAATTAGTAAGTTTTTTTATTAATTTTTAAGCCAGTACTTTGTGATGACAGGCTTTCATTCTTTTTAAATTTAAAAAGCAATAGATAAACGTTTTTAAAAGCTCAGTGTAACACCAAAATCTATTCAACAATTTTGTGGTAAATGTTCTCATCATGATTAAACTATAATATAGATAATTTATTCATATATATATAACAATTAATGATCGTTATATAGAAATCTATAGATAGTCCAATCATAAGGTGACCAGATATTGCGATTTTTCGGGATTTATCCCTATTTTTGGTTAGATGTCTCAGTGTCCTCGAAATGTCTTTTTGAGACCATTGTACTTCCTGATTTTCCCATATACATAATTATTATTTGTCTACATAAATAATTCATTGCAAAAGTGATAGGTTCTTGGCCCTCTCTGTTCATTTCAGGCAAATTTCAGCACCAAAACAAAGATCACTATTTTTCAAGCCATACATGCTCTCACATCCAACCTAGCCTTGGAGCATATGCAGTTGGATTTTTATAGGCTAAAATTTGAATTGGGCTTGCACTTGCTTTGATTGACAGTGTAGTTTTGTTAATTCTTTCTTAATATTAATTTTCTGCACTGAAAAAATTAATAGGAATATTAATAACCTAAAACAATAGACAACATGCCAAAGAGGAGGTGTACTTACAATGATGAATATACACAGGGATGGAGTTTTATAAAAAGAAGGGTGCAATGATTATGAATTAAAATGAAAATTGTGTAATGTTTACATCTGACAAAAAAACATGTATAAACAGTGAGAAACACAAAACACATTTCTCAGGGGAATCAACATTAAATGACCTAGACTGTTTCATATATAAAACAGAAAGTGCAGAAGGAGATAGCATTGCAGCAAGTGAGTTAACATCAGCTTATTATATTGTTCAGCACCATCTGTCATTTCATTCAGTGGACTGTGCTAATAATTTATTTAGTAAGATTATTCCCAAGATTGTGCAAAAAATTTCATGTGGAGAACTAAAACTACACACAAGTATAAAGACTATACTGTGAACAACAACTTAAAAATGATTTAAACAATGTTAAGTTCTTCAGTATATTCATGGATGCAAGTAATCATAATGCAACTAAAAGGTTCCCCTTGATTGTATCTTATTATTCTAAAAAAAAAAAAAAAAATTCAAGTAAAGTTACTTAAAAACTATAATTTACCAAATGAAATATCAGATGCTATTTATAATTTAATAGCAAATAGATTCAAAGAATTTAATATTAATTCTAGCAAATGTATTACTTATGGAGCCAATAACACTAAATGCAAATTTTTGTGGATGGAATAGAAAAAAAAAATGTATTTTTTAAATTGTGTGAAAATATTAACAAACATTTAATGGATGTAGATTGTACTGCTCACATTTTACATAATGCTGTGCAAACTGGTACTGAATGACTACCATATGATATTAAAGTCATTGCAGTAAAAAAGTTTAACTATTTTTCCATATATATATATATATATATTTTATATATATATATATATATATATATACAGTCTGAGCAGAAAAGTTAAAAGAATTTTGCAATTTTGTACATATAGAATATTCAACTCTAGTTTCACACTCTAAAACTAGTTGGTTAAGATTGTGTAAATTGATTCAAAAAATCATTGAATTGTATGATGGACTAAAATCTTATTTTTTATCTGAAGAGAAGCCACTGATAATTTTACTACAATTTTTTCAAAATCCGATAAATGGGTGTTATCTTTTATTGGTGCATAATTTTCTGTTTATTTTTAATAAATAAATTCTTAAAATTGAGAAGAAGAATATAACCATAACAGAAGTAATAAAAATAATATATGAAACAATTTAAATGATGAAAACACAAATTGAAAATAAATTTGCATATTTTAGCTGGATAGATTTAAAAAGAAATACCAACCTAGAATGATGTACTCTACACTGGTATTGGTTTAAATAAGATTTGTAAAACCCATCGATGATAATCTATTAATAGATCAGTTTGAAGTATTAAAAAATTTTGTCTCAAGCAAACTCGAAAACAATAAAACTGTTTGGCTTGAAAATTCATGCTGTGAACATTGGTCTAAATTCTTTAAATCCATAAAATTTACTGAACAAATATTGGAAATTGAAACAATATACCAATATTACTTTGCATTACCTGCTCATAACACAGATGTGGGAAAAAAATTTCCTTAATAAGTAGTCAATGGACAAAGAAAAGAAATAGAATGGATTTGGAAACTCTAAATTGTATAACTTTATGCAACTATAATAGGAAAATGAGCTGTGTTGAATTTAGTGACTACATTAAGGGCAATAAAAGTCTATTACTACCTGTAAGCAACAGCTTGAAACATAATAAAAAATATTATGTATTTTAATAATTGAATTTTTTTTTTAAATCCTTACTTATGCCATTGTTCTATTATGATATAAAGTCATCAGTCCTATAAGTCATTGGTTGTAGCACACACACATGTAAAGAACACTGCAACTTTCAGATAGAGTCCTTGCATATGCAATATTACCAGGATTAGAGTCATTATGTTCTGATTTTTGACTGATCTGGTCACCCTATCCAATCAGTATATAGATTCATTAATAGCTTTATTATGTTTCTTTAAGTCTGTTATTGTATGCATATATTTGACAGACATTAATTATATAGTTGATGTTTTTTGTTTGTCCAAAACTATATATATATCAAAGACTGTTAAATTCCATTCTGAAACAGAAGACCAGTAGTCATGACATTGTTGAACGTCTAAAAAAAACAAATTTAGATTATTTTAATAATAAGTCTAAAAACAAATTAACACTAGCATCCATTGGTGTTGCTATGAGTAGTAGAAAAAAACTTTTATAAAAAGAAATTTAAAATCACTGAGAAATCTAATTTTTATGTCATAATTGTTTGAAGGAATTCTTAGTTTAGTTTTGCAAATAATGTGTTTTGATTTGATCCAGATCTTACGTGGTAAAACTATAAATAGAACAGACTTACCATTAATTTAAATAATGCAATCTTAATATCCTTTTATGTATTTTCCAAAAGGCAATATGTATTCTGATATCTTATGAAGAAGTATATGAACGGTCTAAATGTCATTATAAAGAAATAGGCTTGAATGGGCTAGTAAATTATAATTATTAATGAACACGTTCAAGTTGGCAAAAAAAAACATTGTACAAACAAAGTGAATGAAATTGATGAGATACATGTAGATAGATCTGTGATACCATACTATTTTGCATTCTAATGAAAACTAGTTTCTCCCTCTCACCCAAAAATATATCCCATTTTTAACTTTTAAAAAGAATATATTTTGTAGAAAGAAAAAAAAAGCTACATAACTTGAAATTTCAAAATTTATTTTAAATTGGAAAAATTAGTAATAATCAAACTTTGATTAACTTTTGGAAAAATAACTAACTTGGATAAAATTAATCTCTTTATAAAACCCCTCTCTCCACTGCCTACTTAACTTAATAATAGTGTTGGCATGTACATAACTTAAAAATCATGTGGCTTGAGATGATCATTGAATAATATATTTTAATTATGATTTTTGTATGTATAAATCTAAGAATACATAAATATGTTTTATTTCTTGTTATGATTCACAAAATATACCTGATCTTTTCAATATTCTGGAGGATGACTGTCCTGTCACTGCTCAAAATGGGGTGCCTGATATGGAAATATCTCTTCCAAGGCTAGATCAAGTGGAATGATTTCAACTCTACTATTCCACCACAATTACATCGATCTTTTTTAAATTATGTGAATGAAAAAACTCTAATTTTTGCCATCACTAATCAAAATAAAGACTTATTTACATTTCCAATTGATAAAGTCTGTAGCCAAATCACAGCAAAAAATTTATGGATTCATGTGTACAAAATACTAAATCATCTAAACAACAGTTATGCAATTGTGGAATGTCACAATTCCACTCAAAAGCAAATATTCCAAGGGGCAATGAAATTTGTTGATAACAAATTTTTATGTACAATTGACATGAATGGCCTGATGATATTGACCGGCCATATTCAAAATTGTTATCTGAGTTTTAATCAATTTGATCTTCAAAAAATACTCAGACCCTATGGAGTAATATCATACTTTAGGTATGTCCTCAAGAAAAGGGAGAACATTCATGTACTCACAAATTTGTACACTTTTCAATTACCCTCAATAAGAGAGTATCACCTACAGACATTTCCCATAATCCATTGTGCAGAGTCAGTCCCTGTAATATCTTTTTGGGGTGTACTGCTGCAGTGCTTCTCTGCAGGTTGAGGGATCATTTTGTCAGGAATTGTCTCTCAATGATATACCCAAATTGTAAGCTTAGGAAGACTAAATTACATAACTGCATTACTGGGTCTATAGAAAAAAAGCAACACTTTATATCAAATCAAGAAGAAAGTAAACAGTCACAACCAATTAAGCCAGAGTTATCACAGCCTTCAGAACAAATGATTCACATGATTCCACAGTCATAGGAGAAAACTCCCTGGGCAACTGTGAATTCTGGCACAGACTCAGATTATAACATGATGTTAATGGAGTCTGCAGTCATGACTACTGACAAAAGTAAGAGAAAAGTCTGCAATCAAAAAAGAAATGCCAGCAACTCCCTTTTCAAATCAGTAATTCAAATAATAGGAAAATCGAGTGACAGTTCCTCAGAAGCTGATTCACCAGACAGAAATATAACAGGAAAGAAGTAGAAGGTCAGCATCCATGATGAAGAGCCAATTGTGCCCCAGTATTTACCTGTCTTTGATAGTATTGAGGAGAATTCTGCTCAGATGTTGATATTAAAGAACAAGTAATTCATAGATCAGGCAATGAACCTTTTGGTGGTCCCTGAAAAAATGAAGCACAAAGTAAGGGACATCTTCATGACAAGGATTTAGAAGATAAGAAATGTGAAATTGACAAATTAAATCTACAGCAGGACAATCTAGACACCACAGGTTCTGACAAGCTAGCAGAAACAGATTTCAGTGTTTACTTTGACCAAGATCAATACTAGTGATCAATGATAAATATAAAGGTAGATGGGGGAAAAACAGATTAGAAGTATGGTTGTGACTTGTCATCACTTTGGATATAAAAGATGAAGATATTAAATGTGAGTCAGAGCAGAGTTATTTAAGAATTTTAATCAAGGATAGAGTAATTATGCAAGGAACATTTCAGCATGCAATTTATCCTGAGAGGACTAAGTGGTCTACTGCACCTCAGAGAAGGGTCTGGACTGTGGGCATTTTATTGATGCCAGTCACATGACACATATGGACAGAGTTTTTTATGGACTCTTACAGTTTGGACTTGTAAGTCTTTGAGAATTTCAGCCATTGGGAATCCAGGTTTCAGCTAGAAATAACTCACTTCTTGAGTTCTTAAGTGCATTGTAATGAGGGTTTAAGGTCTATAGTCAATCATTGAATGGATTGGGGTGACTGATGAAAATGACTCTATTATTATTTGTCATTTAGTTGTAACATAGTGTGCTTACTAATATCATGCATATATCACTGTAGATCACATCATGTGAGCATGTCAGTTTAAAAATTTATTCCGAGTTAATGAAGTTCTATGGGGTAAAATTACATTATGCATTGTGAATCATTGATAAATTTAGTTTATCACTGTATGTAAACATGTAAATTCAAAGTCTTATAAACCTTTTTGAATAAAAAAAAGAAGTAATATTTAAAAGATCAACTCAGTCAACATGCTCAAGGGAACAACCTATAAAATAAATTATCAGCATAAAGTAATGCATTAAAATTAGAGATTTTCTAATGTAGAAATATAAGTTCTGCCTCAAAGAAATAATGATTTTTAGAAATTGATTATGTTCAAATCAAAGTTCTACAAGTGACATATTAAAGTTTATTGTTTAATAGCAGATGAGTTGAAGAGTTTGTATTTAGAAAACTAGTAGCACACCAAAGATGGCAATAATAATTCATACTTTTATTGTGGAATGCATAACTTTATTGAAAATGGCTTAATTCAGTTATTAAAATTTCTTAAGAAATAAGAGGTCAACTGTGACATAGTATTAACATTGGGTGAAAGCTGTTAGAAATTTGACCAGTAATGATTTGCAAAACCATATAAAAGATTCCACAACAATCTAAAAATTTTCCAACATGCTAAGTACCCTCAAATTGTTTATGATATCTCTAAAAACCAATAAAAGATCATCAACAAAAAGATAATAAATTATGACATTGAAATAAGCAGGAAAAGATCATTTGTGATTATTTACAGTTCTTTAATAAATGGATTTAATTACATTACACACAATATAATAAAAATGCTGAATCCTGAAGAATATCTCTACTGAATTTAATTGGTTGATAAGACATCTTAGTTTTTTAATGAATATTTCAATTAACAAAACTGTAGCTGGAATTGAAAAAATCTTTCATATGATCCTTTTTTCCAAGGTCAAAAGTGGCTCTAGGATTCATTTACAAGAAATAAGGCTTGTGCATTTCTTCATTTTAATAGAATATAATAATCTTCTACATTAAATAAATAAATTGGAAAACAGAAAGAATTGGTGTCAGATATATAACAATGCTAGAATTACCTCAAGTATTTTTTAATGATAATCTCTAATATTGTAGGATTTACATTGTCATCAAAAATAATATTTATTAATGGATTAATAAATAGAGCAACTCAGTTTAAAGACAACTATTTAAAATGAGCATACTAAAGCAGAAAAGTCTATAATGCAAGGATTTAAACATTTGCTGGAATTTTCAGCTGTTTTAATGGCTTTCCATTTTTTTGTTCTTAGATAATAACCTAGATATTAAATTTATAACAAATAATTATATGCCAATAAACATCACATGATCACTATTTCTTATGCTTGAACTTAACTGTTATTAAAACAGGCAAAACTCTCTATACGTATTGTCACTCAGTGCAAGCCAGAGTATTCCCAAAAACTAGTCTGGGGATATTGGATGAGTAGGCACTAGATGGGGATTTTATGCACAAGCCTTCTGGCATTCATTGATTACTCTGGCTTGCACTGAATGGCAATACATATAGAGAGTTTGCCTGTTTAAATAATTATATGAATAGATATATGTTATGGACTAAATAATTGAAATGAAAATCTTAGCCTGTTTTAAATCTGAGAAATTTCTAACTTTTATCTAGCTAAGATTTCAATCTCATGCCTTCAATCTTATTATATTAATAGAAAAATTGATATATGGAATACTGACAGAAAAACACTAGTTTCTGGTGATAATTGAGAAAAATTGTAGAATAAATACGCACTTGGTAAATATTTAATAAACTTCAGTAATTTATTATTTCTGTGAGAAATTTGAACACCTAGTTTATTTATTTATTAATAATTTGCTATGTCAGAGATTTCTTTCTAAACTTTACATTATTCAATTGTCTTAATAATATTTGTATAAAGTTAACAAACCACTGATAAATTATATACATGGCTGTCACAATTACTTCACATAAATTTTAAAATTGACTGTAGTTTTTGAATACTTATCTACATTCATTAACTTCAGGGATTCCTATGTCTGTTATTTACATTTGAAGTTTCAAATGACTTTCTGTTATTGTATTAAAGAGTTTTATTATTTTAAACATTTTATTTACTAAAATAAAATTACTACTGTTATTGATAGGACATTTATTATACCATTATTCTGAAAATATTATTTCGTGTTATCAAAATTATAATTATTTGAATAAAAATTTTCCAATTTGAGAGTAGAGGTGATCGAAGCCTGTCCATTAAAGTTTGAAGATTTGCTATTTTAACATACGAGCACTGATTATATATATATGTGGGGGGGATAATGATCCAGATCAACTGATGAGTGCTGATTCAGCACAAAATCCAAATATTGGAGAGCATTTATCTTTTTCACATGTATGTGGTCATATGTATTTATTGTACAAGATGGAATAGATGATTGAAGATAGCTTGAAAGTCTGTATTCAAATCCCCTCTAATTAAATGTACATTTTGTAAACTTTATGTTAATCAATTAGAAATAAAATTAAAATATAATGACAAATATTATTTGCTCTAAAAGCTACATAATATGTAATATCAGATATGATAGGTTGAGTTTTAATACAGAAGCTATTAGCTCTCACATTTATCATTCTAACATTATACTAACCTGTCAAGCATTGGTGGTCTAGAGGTTAGCAGTAGCTGCTTTCCAAGCAGTTATCCCTGGTTCATTTCCGGCCGACGCTTTCACATATGGAAAAAAGAAACATTATACTAACCTAAATTCCTGAATAATATCAGGCTTATAAAAAAAAACTAAAAAAGTAGGAAAGAATGAAAAAGAAAAAAGGTTTTGTCTGACTGATTGGATAAAATTTTTGTTTGTTATTGTTTAGTGAAAAGATATTCTCATACTACGAAGAATAAGTTATTAGAAAAGATCCCAGTTCTGGATTTCCAGTGCTTGAATTTCTTATGCCCTCCTGAGCAATGAAACCATTCAATTATTTTAATAGAACTATTGAGCTTTGATTAATATTTTGCATTCAGGATTGGTGAATAACTTTATAAAGAACTAACTATACAGTAAATTAATAAACTAAATGATTTTTCTAAAATATTCTGTGTAGTTTTATGTTATTATAAATTAGCCTAAGATCCATGGATTGTGATGTAATCTCTGTCACTTTTAGTACTCAAACTTTAAACAAATATTCTAATTTTTCTCGTAAAATATGATTTTAAAATTTAATTTTAAATATAGTGTTATTTAATGTCTAAAACATTTTTAAGTTGTCTTAATAAAAAAAATAATTGTGAAAACATTAAAACTCTAGTTTATATAATATTGGCCTTAATTCATAAACTATACAATTGTTTGCTTGTTTTTTTATTATTAAAATATATACTTTATTATTACTGAGAAAAACAAATGGGTACACATTTTATATTATTTTGAATATAATCAAAACAAAGATATCACATACATACATATTGTATATTAATCTGTATAACCATAACTTAAATGTCATATTTTTTAATTACTTAACGAGAAAAAAAAGCGATTTAACAGGCAAGTAGTTACTTTTAATTTTTAAAAAGCTCTGTTACTCATGAAAATTCCAAAGAGATGGTGTCAGTCACTTTTATCAATCTAGAATTATTTAATTCAGTTTGGTAATGTTTTGCTCACGTTATTAACAAGCAGTGACCCAATCATTGTGCCCCTCTCTGACCCAGTATTGAACAGAGCCCATGTTGCCTGCACCAGGTATTGTGGAACAATTGTCTGATCTCTGATCCTATTTTTTTATTTTATTATAAACCACTGATCTCATGCAACCAAATACTCCATTGAAACACATTTTGCATCTAATCCACCAAATTGTGAAGGTTAGAGATGTTGGAATTCTTATTAATGGGAATATGCCTTTTTCCAATCCTTCTGACAATGAGTGATACTATGGCTGATATTTTGATCTGTTTCTAACTCTATGATATTCCTATATATTTAGAGTACAAGATAGTGTAACAAGACATAATCTGTAGTCTTTTCTTCTTTGCGACAGAGCTGACATATTGGATCAACTTTTGTAATGAATCTTTTTTGTGATTAAAAATAATTAGTGGTAAGAATTGATAAATTAATTTTAATGAGGAAATCTAAGTACTTTGGTTTTAGATGCCAGTGTACGAACATCCTAATTAAAGATTTATTAATTGTATTTAGATTTGTGGGGGATTGTGAAATTTGGAAGTAATTGTTTATCATTTCATAGGCTTCCCAGTATTTAATCTTTGTTGCGAATTGTTGATTATTGGTGGTACTCCAAGGCGCTATAAATTTTATCGTTGTGCTAGTTTTGACTAATTTCAGTCTTTAGTTAGTAAAATTATTATAGGTACACACACACACACACACATAAGTACTGCTACTGGCTTTTATTTAATTAACTAATGTTATTAGAAGAAAATGTTGCATAGAAAATTTATAAAGATTTATGTAATTCCTAAATTAAATTCAGTGAAAATAAATTCTGAGATATTGTTTTGTTTATATATAATAGAAAAAAACTTTTATTAATTCACATTTTATATCAAGTAAATAAATTGTTAATTTAAGTTTACAAATAAGCAGTCTAAAATATCTTGTCCTTTTAATTAAATTGAATATATAAATATTAACTTTTTACATATAAAGTTATACAATAGATCTAATTTTGTTTTTAAAAACTGCAAATTATTTTCAATTTAGAACTTGTTAAATATATTACATTTTTGAATAATAGCTGATCATCCTAGAGTTTTCTTTACAGCTGATGGCTTCTAAACGTATTATAAGCAATCATTTGACAATTCAGAGTTAATAGGTTTTTATAAAATTTTCTGTAGTATATCAATTTTGTAAATATTAAAAGTAAGAATCTGATTACTTATTATTTTAGAATTAATAGAAATTTACATAAATGTATTTGTCTTTATAGACTATATTTCTATTCAAAAAAATTGTATTGTTCAAACAGTCATTAACAATAACAATTATTGGCAAATGAGTACGGTCATTTTAATGCCAAGAGAAAATAGAGATAAAAAGACTGAAAACATATATATATGTAAAAATGAGATTTATGATAAGTATACAAAGTAATCTATTAATCACAATATCTTCACATATAGAAAACAGACTATTAATCTGTTGATCCGATATTTTTCGTGCTGTCTTGTAACTTAGTAAATATTTTCTTTCTGAAATGCCATGAATAATTTGGCCTTTCTAATATAATCTATCCTTCACTATATTTTATCAATGAAAATAATTAACATTAAACTTCTTTAGTATGTTTTTAATATATATTTTTACAATATAAACAAGATGTGCCTCTTCTACAAAACCCATAGTTCGGTTCATTAAAAAATATTTTTTAACAAATCTTTGCATTGTTCATTCATTTTGTATATCTAATTCAATAAAGATATGATTTTACAGTACTGGGATCTATAATATCATCTGTAAAAAGATTAAAAACATATTGATTAATCATATAATCTTGCCATTGTATATTTAGAATTATTTAAATGAATTGTTTGTAATGCCTTTATGTTAGATTGATAGGACATCCAAGTCTCACTTTTATACATTAGGTAAAATAACAGTTCTACATATAGCTAAATTGAATGCAGTAATTATTTCATTGTAATAAAATGTTCTATTTTTTAATATGTTACAGCAGTCATAGCACATTGGGCTCTCTACAACACCTTATTATCTAAGTCTACTTTTCTACTTAAAATTGTCACTAAGATATTTGAATTGGCTTACATCCTAAAGTCAATAACCATCCAAACTAAAAGTTGCTGAAGGTTTTTTTTATCATTGGGTAATAAATGGCTTGAATTTTTTGAAGTCTTTATACGTTGCATCTAAACATTATATACATTCTGTGTTTGCATTTTTAATTGGAAAATATAGTGCAATCATGATTGAATTGTACATCCCGAATCAAAGGAGATAATTTTTTTGTTTTTGCTTTTAATTGATTCAAAATTAAATTCCATCATCAAATCCGTATTGCATCTTGATCTCTGATTTATTAATTGTCTGTACACCATTTCTAAAATTACTATAATAAAAATCAAAAACCAAATTAAAAAAAGGTCACAATCACCAGTTTTCATTTCAAATGAGTCAGATTTTCCACCAGTCATAATAACACTTTCTTTCATTTCATCATGTGAAGAATTTATAATATAAATAAGCTTTGATGACCAGTTAGCTAACTGCAAGCAGTGTCATAGACTTGTTTAAATAATTGAATCAAATGCTTTGACAAAATCAATATATAAATTACTCTTATTTTTCTGTTGTTTTTCTTACATTTATATGACAACCAATATTATATCTATAGTTCTTGATTTTATAAGACTACATTGAGTCTCTGATACCTCTTCATTTATAACTGATAACAATCCAAACCCATTCATTAAAATTATTGAATATATCTTTGTATGGGATAACTAAAATATTCCATGATAGTTAATGCAATCATGTCTATACTCTTTTAAAAATCAAAATTATAAAGACATTCTTAAGATCAGATGATACAACTTTTTGAATCCACATATTTCTAAAAAATTCAGAAATTTTTGGGATAATAAAGATATTCCATAACAGTTATTGCAATTCACTCATTACTTTTTATATTTAAAAATTAGAACTGTAAAAGCATCTTAACCTTTGATCTATTCAATAATCTGAGTTTGGAAACTGCTTATGCAATATAAACTTCTCCAGTATTCTGACTTTTTACTATAATGCAAATTATTAAAGGCACCATTTTGAATGTGGATAATGATTTTTTTCTAAAAAATACATGCTTGCTGTAGTCATTTCCTGCATTGTAAAATATTAAGTAGAAGTACATCATTTAAGTTTACAATATCTGTACCATTATTTCTAACAACTTATATCCAAACTCTACTATTTCTAAGATCTGCAAGTAGAAAAATTTGATTGTTTGATATTATTGCTGTGGTGATTCCATCCAACAAGAAATAAAAGCTTTTTATTCTTTGAATAAAATGTTAGAGTATACACACTAATAAAATCAGCACAGTCACTAATGTGAAAGCCAAGTTTAATATTATTATACTTTCATTAATATGTCAAAAAGTTCTTTATAGCAAATACAGCACATCTTTTTCTAGTTAATCTGCTTTATCAAAAAAAAGTTTGCAGCTATTTTGCATGTTCCATTGACCTTTTTTTTTGTCTTGATAAATCTCAGCTTTTAGTTTGGTTATCTGTTTAGGTCTTAAAAAGTTTGGAGTAATTAAAGTTTTCACCATTTCATGTAATTATCACTGCCTCCTACTTTCCACTGTTGATAATAATGTGGTTATTTCTATAATTTTAATGAGTAATGCACTAGACCTGACAATCTAGCCAAACTATGTGATGTGGCCTATTTTTATATCACATTTTCTAGTCTTTTCTATTTCCATGACAGGCAAGATCTCTAAGTAGAATTATCTAAATATACCATTTTATCTAAGCAAAAACTCCTATTGCAAATCTAGTTTGCAACATGAATAATTTAATTTTGTATTGTTTGTGCAAAAAATACAATTAAACAGTACTGATTGATTAAAGCTGTCCTTATTATTGATTTGTATTTCTCAAGTGTCTAGGGGCAAAAAATAAATAAAAAATTTAGAAGCAGAATAGTGTATGAATAGTTAAAAGGATGAAAACACTGGTTGAACAAAATCCCACTATCATATTTTGAACAGAGAGATGAAAGATGGCATTAAAGGCTCATGATGGTCAGATCCTAAAAATAAATTTATGTGATAAAAGACAGTAAAAAAAGAATATGACAGTAAAAACTATATCCAAAACAGTGCTTAGTCTTTTATCAAGCAATATATTGTTCTACTGTGTTGAGCATATTCTTAGTCGGGCACTGATCCAACACTGTTTATTAGTTATTCACAGTTAACTTTTATAACTGAAGATCATTACACTATCCATCACCTATATATCATGTAGGTAGCTTGAAAATAGCAGTTGACTGAACAAATATTATTCCAAGTGAAACTAAACAAATATAAACAAAAATGTATAAAAAGCCACTTTATGATTTGATAAAATTTACTACATGTGGTAACATATCATAGGACAAAAAATAACTATTTCCAAAATAGGAATAACTTGATTGAAGATTAACTTGAGCTATATACATGCAATAAACTACAACTTTTGAAAAAAAAAAATAATAATCATATATTTATAGAACTGAGAATGTTAATTCATGGTAGGAATATTGTTAAATATAACAACTATCAACAAAGTTCTTATGTTATCACTTAAATTATAACCTATTGCCTAACTACTCAATTAGACTTTAGGGGAAAACCTTTAAAAACAGCATAACAAAAAAATAATTTTTAATCATTTCTTTTCCACAATTGTTTTTAAATACCAAGCAAAGCATTGCATGATATCTTTAGCTTACGCTTGATCAATCTGAGACAAAGAGAAGTATATTACTTTGTAGCCAACAACAGTAAATCTAATTGAACAATGATCACTAGGTGTCCCTATTTAAAATGCTTATGCTATATTTGAATTTTAGATTATAAACAAAATTTGACCATTGAATTATTCTATAAAATAGAACAATGATAAGTTGCAAAATGATTTTCTCTGAAAAAACTTGAGTTGGGTCAAGCCACTATGAAAAGGTATAACCGTATTAGTATATTCTCATTTAATAGCATTGAGTTAACTTTTGATGAATTCTCACCAGAATCATATTGAAAAATTAATTAACTAACTGTGCTGGGAGCAGGATGATTATAGTTTATAAAATTGCAGTGAAAAAATATAAATTATGAAAGTCAGATTATTCCATTTGTTTGACAAAGGGAGGCAAGACTCTTTCCTGTTGACTGAATTCAAGTCTTTTGCAATGATTTTCTTTGTATATGCCACAAGTCCAGAGACTTGTAATCATGTCAAACATTTATTCTTTCTGTAACCATTATTTATCACAATAAAGTCATCTACTTCTTTACCCACATTCCCATATCCCTTTTCCTCTATTAGTTTACTGCCAAAGTAATCCTTAACATTAAAAACATTTATTTTTATCCTAAAGTACAATAATAAAAGTTATTTTATTAATCACAATATCTTATCTTCATATTTTCTGTTCTTATTGTAAAGTCCATAAACAATAAATAAAAAGCTGTAACTCTTTCATAAACTTCACCTTTAAATTTCTCCTCTTTTTGCAATTTTTGCTGATTCACTTTAAAAATCCTATTTTTTTTTTTTTAAAAAGGATCAGTACAATTTTCTACTTGTTATGGTATCTGAATCTCCTACTGGATTGGCATGTCTCTAATTCATGCTCACATAGCATGTATATTAGTAGTCTATCAGGTAAAAAGAGAGAGGTAAAATACTTTTTTTTGGATGACCTCATTATTTAGATATAAAAATTCCAACAGAAAATTGTGATCAATTATTTGCAAATGAAGGATGCAAAAATGAAATAAAATTAAAAACAATATAAAGTTACGCAAAAAAGAACATTTTTTTGAATAAAGAAGATATAAAGTGTCTCTTTGAAAATGCCTCAAATATGTAATTGCCATGGCAACTCTGACGCCCAAATATCTTATGAATTTTTGAACAATAAAGCCATTTGAATATTTATTTTATGGGTTGATTTAAAATGTAGTAGATTTAAATCTAAAGCACATCTGAGAAATTTTAGATAATGTAAAATTTTTCAAGCAACTTCAAAATAATTTTAGATATGCAGATGTTATCCAGGCAGGCTATCCACCCATAGGATACTGTCTATGAGAAGTTATATAACTATTTCTAATTTTAGAGTGTAGTAAAATTTAAATAATTTGCAATTGATAGATGACTATTGATATACTGACTATAAAAAGAAACAAATCATCTTGCTATATGGTGCAGTTTTCATTGTTGATTAATGGTGTGCTCTATACTTACATGTGCTATGCTCATGATTTAATGTTTTCTTTTACTTTTAAATTGATATAAACAGAATGATTTAAAATATATAAACAATAAGATTAATTTGTAAAAAAAATCTGTTTTTGAAATGTGGTAAATTAAAAGAGATGCTATCGACAATATTAACTATAAACTTTAATACATTTTTACTGCTGTGCACCCTTAAATAGTAAATGAAATTATACAGTTGGATGCATGTTTCAAATTACACACAGTTGAATACTTAAATTTTTTGTTCATTACTAAATTTATATTATTAAAAAGATGTAAAATTGAAAAAGCATGGGTCATTAATAATTAGATTTAGTAATATACAAGAAATTTAACAGTGTCCAATTGAATGTGGTTTGAAACGTACGCATTTCTAGCTTTTGTCCTTCCATTTTTTATTTTGAATTTAATGGTCGCCTGTGACAAAGATGTTGAGCACTGAACATGCACTTATTATTTAATGTTTTCATTATATTTTTTGTGTATGAAGCATTATTATTGTGATTATTAAATTAATATGACTAATCAAATCTAAAGATTTTAAAATTAAAGGGTAAGATAGATTGATTTGTTCTAACCTTGCAAGCATATCCCCAACATTTCTTTTATACTTATAATTGCATTTTTTAATAATCTCTTTATAAAATGTATCCTCTTATTTTACAACATTCAAAAATGCATGTAAAATTTGCTTACTAATTACAGATTTAATCAGTAGATAATTAATTTGGTATACAACTACCTATATCATATATTAAAATAGGCAAAACTTTCCATACAGTAGTGCCACTCAGTGTTAGCCAGAGTAATCAATGGATGTCAGAAGGGCATGTGCATAAAATCCTTATCTAGTGCCTACTCATCCAATATCCCCAGACTAGTTTCTAGCTTGTGGCTTTCATCAGTGAGGAGCCTTGGATCTGAGAGCACTACACCTAGATCTTATGATCTAATGCAACTCTCCAGCAGCCACCTTTTATCTTTATTTAACTACAAAACTATGAAAAAATTGAAAACACATTACTTTCAATTTAAGTTCATTAGCTTATATGGTCTTATAGGTCTGGACTCAGTTTAGTATCCATACATTGGATGAGAAGGCACTAGATCAGGATTCCATGCACAAGCCTTCTGGCATTTCATTGAGTATTCTGGCTTGCACTGAGTGGCACTACTGTATAGAGAGTTCTGCCTGTTTTAATAACAGTTATGAGCAAGCATAAAAAATGGTGATCATGAGATGTTTAGTGGTTTATATCAAATATTATGAATAATTATATCTAGATGGTATGACATGCATAAAATATAAAGTGATTACAAAAGATATCATGAATAAATGTATAGAGAGTAAAAGAAAAAAAAAGAATGATGATATAAAAGAAAATAATAGATGCAAGTGTTTTAAATATTAAAAAAAAAAAAATTGAAAGAATTTGGAAACAGTTTTGAAATAGATGTATAGAATCATCATTTTGTAGTAACTAATAATTATAATGATTTAAATATAAAATAAATAACAATTCTTGCAAGTACTCAATAATGGTGATTATCTTTACATAATTGCATATTAGGAAGATGCACAATATTTTTGTTATCATCTTACAAATAAGTGAATTTTATTAACTTAGTTTAAAAATTTCTTATTTAATGTTTATCAGAAGACAAAATATTTTACATTTAATTTTAAATACTAATAGCTTGGAATCTATATAAATGCATTTTCATGAACTTTAACTCTGTGTGTGCTAGACAATATTAACATTTTTTTGTAAGCAGTCTATATTCCATTTTTTTATTAATTAAATAAAATTATGAATTAATGTATAATACAATATGCTACAAATTATGTTCAGAGTCTATATTTTGTATAAACTGCTTCTATGTTTTGAAAATGAGAAAGTGGCTATAAAATATTTTCTGATTAATAATGTTAACATAAATTACTGAAATATTCTAATTTATTTTTTCTGTAATTTTGTGCAATATTTTTAATTGATTTAAGCTTATGCATGAACAAATAGATTGTCTATATAGAAGCAAATATTCACCTGGCATAAGATTAGTATCATCCATTAGCAGACTATATTCTAGTTGTTGTTTTTTTATTAATTATATAAAATAGTCAATTATTGTATGATAATTAAAAAAAGCAAGTTATATATAATGTGACATGACTTTTATAAGCTTGTATTTACAAAAATGCAATACAGAGAGCATCCCACTACCTCAAACAAGCTCTTATTTAAAATCTCTATCCAGAACACTCCCATCTCCACTAACTGGTTTTGAGCTTATAGTTCATGTCAGTGGAGAGCTAGAATATTTGGACACTAGATCTAAAATATCAACTCCAAACCCAGCACTTATTTCATATGAAATATTTAAATAGAAACTCTAAAATTTTTGGATATATAGCTATTTAAGTTACATAACTGAATTTAAAGACATTTTTATGTCCAAAAATTTCAGAGTTTCTACTTAAATATTACATATGAAATAAGTGCTGAGTTTTGAGTTGATATTTTAGATCTAGTGTCCAAATATTCTAGATCTCCACTGATGTAAGCCATAAGCTTGAAAACAGTTGGTCTGGAGATGGAAGTGTTCTGGATAGAGATTTTAAATATTTTCTCATACCACACTTATTAATTAAGAGCTTGTTTGAGCAATTGATACACTCTCTGTATTGCAATTATTGTATGATATAATTTAATTCAAATTATCCTTATTGTCTATATTTTGCAAAAATTATTAGAAAATAACAATTCATTAAAGTTAAAACATGTTATTCCTTGAATTTCTTCAGTTTTAAACATTTTATCCTTAAGTTATACGTATCTAGAATTGATATTTCAGAATGCATGACTAGAATGAGGTTGATAAAATATTACTAAATATAATATAGACTAACACCTGTTCATTAAAATAAAATTGAAAAAATAAATAAATAAATATTTGTAGAGTCCCTGAAACTGTATAATTAAGAAAAAACTGCTTCCAGTTTTGGTTTATTGGATTATATATAAGTACCGACTATTAATAAATGTTTATTAAACTAAAGTTTATTGTCTTGTTTTTTGCTTAGATGTAAAAGGCAATCAATATATATATATATCGAATATAAATTTGTAGTCTTATTAATTTAGCTCTATTTTCTAAAAAAAAATTATTAATAATATCTAATATATTTGTCGAAAGATAATAATTGAATATTTGCAAGAACTGTAGCCCATGTAAATTGACTATTACATATAATAGGTAAATAATTGAACGATGTATTCTCTGTTTTCATGCAATGTTAACATATTAGACTCTGGAGCTTAAAGTCTTAAGATTGATTCCATTTCAGGTACTTCCGGCACCCGATACTAGTTATTTCCGATGCTCAAACTCATTATGAATTCCTGAACAGTAAAGTCATTTAATTTATTTAATAATGA
Source organism: Epiperipatus broadwayi (assembly GCA_028023455.1). Lineage (NCBI taxonomy): Eukaryota > Metazoa > Onychophora > Udeonychophora > Euonychophora > Peripatidae > Epiperipatus > Epiperipatus broadwayi. The sequence continues at coordinate 3,088,845 of JAQFVV010000049.1, read as the reverse complement.
ACAATGATGAAAAGTATGTCTTACATTTTTCTAATTATTTATCAAAGTTTTTAATTCACTTCCGTGCAAATAAATTATATTTATAAATGTATATATATACATGTTGATTTCTTTGATAATCTGGGGAGGAAATTGATTTTTGTTTCTAAAGGCAAAAATAATAAAACACAAATTCTTGAAACTTTACTGAAGTGAATAATATTTTTATTCTATTCTAATTAAATTATTTTCAATTTATCTAATTATATATTAAAATTTATCTTTATTTAGAAATTTCCTATAATTGGAGAACAACTAAAATCTAGAAAAAGGAAAAAATCAATGAGTTTTCATTGGCATTAATTAAAAATATCTTTGTCATATCTTTGTCTTATTATTAAAAATGACTTAAAAGAGCAAGCTGCTGTCTTAAAAGAAGTTAATAATTGCATTTGTTGGTTTTCCAATTAGTAAAAGTTATGTATATATGTAGTGTAATACAATTAGATGACTTCTAGATTTTTGCGGAGTTTTCAAAAATTAAATATATGATAATTTTATTTCTTTAGATTTAAATAAGTTTTCTAATAATCACCAAAAGTGCGTTCAGATTGCAAAATAAACTGTAGTAATAAATAAAGCAAATTCTAAAATTTTGAATGTCTCCAGAAGCCATCTTTAATATTTTTTTTTTTGAAACCTGATAACTCAAGTTAATCAATCATTCACGATTTGGCACAGAGATAGTTGTAAACTCTGGAGCTCAAAAATTATGGATTGCAACCCAGCCATGACACTTCTGGTACTTGGATTCCTATGGAATCCTCACCATATTAAATCATCAGATTATTTTTTTAAGTTCAAAGAGAATTTAAAACCATCATTGAATTTTTAAAGATTTTTTCATAATTTATTACATTATGTCAAGTAATATTTAAATACAAGTCTAATGTATATACTTAAACCAGATGTGTGGGAGATGATGAACTGGACCAACTGATGAGTGCTGCTTCAGCACAATATATATATATATATTAGAGATCATTTATTTTTTCACTTGTATGTGGTCTTGCATATTGACTATATGAAATAGAATGGATGAATGAAGGCAGTTCGAAAGTCTGGATCTAGTCTCCATCTAATGATCATAACATGCACGCTTAAGGCAAGTTACGAAATTTATAACTTGTTTTGATTATCATAAATGTACCTTTGAAGGTTTTTGCAATGCTATATATTGCTGAGGCTTTTACTATATAGTGAAACTGAACTGATTTCAGAACCATATAGCTATCTAGTTTGTTAAGCTGGGTTTGAAGACATTATTTGTCTGATAAATTTATGCTTTCAAACTGATAGAAATGTGTTTGATAAATGCTGATTTTAGAGTTGGTATTTAGATCTAGTTTCTAGTCTCCCAGGCCTTCACTGACATGAACCAATAAGCTCGAAACCAGCTGGTCTGGAGGTGGATCACAATGATAGAGATTTTGAATTCTATCTCTTTTGGCATTTATCTAAACAAAGCTTGTTAGGAGCTATTAGTAAAGCTCCATATACTGATCATATATATATATATATGTTGAAGCAAAGATTTTCATGGTTTGCATTTATAAAAGACATATTTTGCAGGTTCATCCATGTTAAAAAATTTTAAATATTGAGATTTCAACTTGGTCACGTAAGTCATCCACTCGGTGATAAAAGGTAGAAAGATGGTTGTAGAGGCACTACAATCACTGATTTGAATAAACATTAAAGTTCCACCAATAGCAAAAATGCACCTCTACAACCATCTTTCTACCTTTTTTCACCAAGTGAATGATTTGTGTGACCAAGTTGAAACATCGGAATATCAATATTTAAAATTTTTTAACACAGATAAACCTTCGAAATATGTTATATATATATATATATATATATATATATATATAGATAGATAGATAGATAGATATAGATAGATAGATAGATAGATAGATAGATAGATAGATAGATAGATAGATAGATAGATAGATAGATAGATAGATAGAGGTGACATGTATGAGATGGTAGAATCATGGTCAATGGGTCTATCTATTTGCAATTATTTGCAATCAAACCTTGCTTTGTAAAGAAACTAGTATAATTGATCCTCTATTAAACATAGTAATTTTTAAAATATATTGCAAGACATCATTTATCACTTATTCAATGAACTGAACATAAATTCAGGATTGACTTGGACCATTGAATTAGAAAAAGATAATCAAATCTAATATATAGACTTAAAACTAAATGGATTTACAATGCAAAATAATTATTAAACCTTTCAATATAAAAAGATGTATAGATATGAAATCACAAGTACTCTCATCTCATGAATTTTCAAAAATAAAAATCTTCCTATATTGCAATAATTATTTATGATAGTTTAAATTAGATCAAATTAAGAACATAGAATCATATTAGCTAATGCGAACATAATACAACATAACACATATACATAGCAATTCAAAACAAAATAGCAAATAAAATCTCTGATCATAAAAATAATAATAAAAACTGGATTACTAAACCATACTCACTACATATGCATAACAAAATAGTACAGATTAGATCAATTTAATATGAGATTTAGAATGACAATTAATTTAAACAAACTTATTAACAACACAAATGATTAAATATTAACATTCAATTGGCCTAACATGGTTTATGTTGTAGATCACACCCAAAGAACTGTCCATATATATATATATATATATATATATATATATATATATATATATATATATATATATATATATATATATATATATATATATATATATATTATATATGGTGAGACCAAGATAAACCTTAAAGCAAGAATGATGCAGCATTCTCTAATGTATAAAAAGCCACAGACAAAAAATAATGTGACTAATACATTGATCTTTTATCGTCAGAAAAGAGAACACCGCCATAGTTTTGATGAAAGAATTATTAAAATCAAAGAGACATTGTTCGTTACAAAAAATAATAATGTAATAAGCCAGAGAACAAATAATATTCAAATCAGCAGAAAATGGTTTTTTTCAGCAGGATAACTATGAATATGATGTGAAAGTGTCAAAAGTATAATTGGTGCTAATAGTTTAATAAACATATTTAAACTTTGACATAGTATTTATTAATAATATTAATATGAAAGAGTATCAATATATATATATATATACATATATATAAACTTTTAAAATACTAGTTGCATATGAAGCATTTAAATTGATCAATTTTAAAATTAAATGCAATTAAAGTTCATTATAATCAATATAAAATAAAACTATAATAATTACTATAAATAAATCAGGTTCAAATTAAATTATTCCCATTTCATTTTTTTAATAAGTTTGAAAATTTTGTTTAGTATAATTAATTTGATATGACAGAGTATTAATATATATGGTTCCTGTTGCTTCTCTGAAGAAAAATGTTGAATAGTCAAAACTGACTACTACTTTTGGAAATGTGGAATAATAAAATATTATATTTAAATTATGTAAAGAACATTGAATAGTGTGTTGTTATTGTTTATGAAGATAAATTTTAATTCTACTTATGATCTGAAAAAAAGTTAAGATTCACCCACTCCAAATTCAAATTCAGCAGTGGATGTTTTATGATATTTCTTATTTTACTACTGAGATCTCATTTATTTAAACTGTCTCAACTTCAATATATTACTATTCTGCTCATGATTTTATATTGTGTTAAGAGTAGAAACACTATTGATAAATTTGAACTCCTTAAAAAGACTTTGTATTCTATGGACAGTAAGAAAAGTGACGAAATGAATACTTGATCATTATCCAGTTAAAACCATTTTCTACTGGTAATATTATGAAATGTTGTTATCCTTGGAAAGGATATATATGAAATAAAGAATAACTAACAATGGTATTGTTGAACTCCATTATCACAACAATTAATTTGCATTTGAGCAATCTGAAAAACAATAGACGATCACTCGTTCTATTGAAATACTATTCCTAAAATTACCAGAAGTTACTGTCAATATGAACGCATTTAATAGTAATATTATTTAAAAAATATTCATGTAAATACCAAAAATTGAGTTGTAATGTACAAAAATATCTAGCTCAATTATATATATTTATCTCCATATCTGTTATGTCATTACAGCAATGTTTTTTTATTTCTTTTATATATTTCTTCTATGTCTGTCATTATTATACTCAACTAAATGATATCAGTCATCATAGATTAGTTTCTCACTTTCTAATCCATAGTATAGACACTATAAGGTATTAGAAGGCTTAACAGTTTTTTTTTAATTCGCAAATTATTCTCTTTTTTAATATAATTTAATTTTGATAATCCAATTTTTATATTTTATTCTCCTCATGTGATTATTTATATTTAAAATTTAATATTTGTATATTCAGTTAGTTTCAGCATTTAAATATTTATAATCTCTTTGTTTTTATGTTTATGTATATAAGCTGTTTATGTCTTTAGAAGAACAAGAATTTCTTAACCCACCATTATATAAATGTTTAATGTGAACAATATTTTTATTTGTTCATATAAAAAATAATGGTATATTTACATTAAATATTTTAATAGAATTAGTAATAAATAAAGTATATATGTGTGGGTATGTGTATATATAGATACCAATAGCATATATTATGATAATTTACAAATAGTTATTACTGGATTATTTTCCAATACACGAGGGGTCAGAATGACTAACGTCAACATGTGTAGGATGACAACCTTGACAATTACAGGAGCTTTGACTATTTCATCATCAAATTTTCAATAAGATGGATGGCTGAAGATGTGGGTTGGAATAGTTTGAAGTCTGTCTATTAAAGTATGAAGATTGGCTATCTTAATATAAAGCTGAGCACTGATTGTATATATGTGTGGAGACGGTAATCTGGAGCAATTGATGAGTGCTGGTTTAGCATGAAATATTTATATTGATTTTTTTTTCAACATGTGTGTGATCAGGTGTGTCAGAAATATGAGATGGCATGGAGAGATGAGGGTCATGTGAATGTCTGAGTTCGAATCCCTTATATATTAAATTATTTTAATAAATTTTAAAAAGATGGTTTTTGGACTAATGCAAAATCTACTAGTCAGATCAAAAATAAATCATTTTAATTTAATTGCTATGCTGTTTAAATTGAATGGCAAATCAAACATTAATATTGAAATTGAGTGAAATTTTAAATTGCCACAAATTTTAATTTTTGTTAAGCATATGGATAATATGGGCAGATAGATAAAAGTGGTCCATTTTTTTATCTGACTAGTAGATTTGCAATCTTTGTAAGTACACAAAGCAATTATTTATCAATTAAAATGAATCTAGTAAGTGTGACTTTTGAATTATTGTGGCATGTGCTTTCAAAGTACATTTCATCATAAATATTATTAAATTTTTTTAATGAAACATATTTAAAATATGAAAATAAAGATTGATTATGATGAGTTAGAAGAAGTTAACAGTTACAAATATCTTGGTCAGATTATTAATACAGATGGAAACATAATGGATAAAATTAATCATAGAATTAAACTTGGTTGGAGTGCTTTTGGTAGAAATAACTTGATACTAAAAGGAAATATGCCTATGTGTTTGAAAAGGAAGCTTTTTAGTAAATGTGTTTTACCAGTTCTTACTTATGGATTTGAGACTTGGACACTTAATAGAAGAGCAATACAGAGATTTCATACCACTCAAAGAAGTATGGAGAGATGCATGTTAGGAATAACAAGAAGAGATTGAAAACACCATGTATGGGTAAGAGAACAAACAGGTGTTACTGACCTAAATGAAAAAATTAAAAGACTGAAGTGTAGTTGGACTGGACATATTGCTAGAAGAGATGATAACAAATGGACAATTGAAATTTTAAACCGGATTCCAAGAGATTGTAAAAGACCCAAAAAGAGACCACATGTGAGATAGATGGATGAAATAAGAAAGTGTGCAGGGGTGATGTGGAGAAGAGAAGCTAAAGATAGGAAAAGATGGATTGAACTTGGAGAGACCTTCATCCTGCAGTGCATTGATATTGGTTGATGATGATGATGATGATGATTTAATAACTATTGTTTGCAGACATGATTGTTAAAATTTGGGATTCAATTCTAAACAGACTAAAACTTGAAATTTTTTTTATTTTTTATCTTGCCCTAGCCATCAAACTTAGTCAGTAAATAAAGCTCTAGCAATTCATAATTGAATATCAAATATAAAAAAACAGAAAAACAAGTCCTACCTTCATCATCTGCAGTTAATTAACCAAGTGAGTAATGCCTTCTCTCTCCCAGTTTAATCTAATGTTTAATTAGTTGTTGTGATGTAATTTACATATAATAACCACATAGTTGTTTGCATTTATGGTTTAATAAATAACTTTTTTTACAATAACAGCAATGCAAAAAAAGAAACAGACAAATATCTTACTAATACACATGTTTGGTTTTGAATTGAGGACCTGCAGACCATTTGAACAGTCTTGATAAATATATAAATTACACCCATGTGATTAAGTTTAATTTAAAAGTAAGAATAATTGAAACTTTTAAAATATATTGAATTAAATATTTCCATGGATTATTATTATAATAAAGAATAGAAATAAGGAGATATATATTATAGCAGAAATTTTTGAATGCTCCAAATATAACAGAACATTAGATGTGCAATAATAATTTTTTATAGAATGATTAATATACATTTAAAAAAGATTGATTAAATTCAAATATATACAATATTAATTAAATATCTGCAATGATAATGATTAGTGACTTATATCTCAGCAATGATGATTGAAATAATTACAATTACTTCAAAAAAAATTAATCTATTTTTCTTACCTTTTAAATAGAATTTTTATTTTTTTGAAAAACTTATTCATGCCTGATCATTATCACTTGTAAAGTATTACCATTATTTCTGTATATCACTCAGTAGACATCATGAATTCTCAGAATTATGAATATTATTAGTATAATAGATGTTAACTTCATAATGTTTGGAGTAACACAAACAATAATTGATTACTAATAAAAATAAGATAATTTATTAACAATAAATATATTGAAGTTGTGCATATATATACAATGATATATATGCTGGCTTCACCATTCACTGTGGACTAGCTAAGACCCTAAATCCAACCACAGTGAATGTATGTTTTTCTCAAACTTAAAGAATGACCTGCATCAACAGTTATATATTATTTTGAGGGCAATTATTTTAAGAGGGGGGAAAGTTAATGAAATAAAATATTAAAAAATAAGAGAATTTTTTTTTAATTTTTCTTTAATTTTAAAATATGATGGCAGAAAGAGATAAGATAAATTTTTGTAATTAAACATAACCCATTAAAAAAATGCAATTATTTTATGAAAGATTTTAATTAAAATAAAATAGATAACAGGGAAAATTTTGAAACTATAGGCTACTAATAGGTAGTTTAATTTAAATCACAATTGAACAAAAGTGGTGTAAATAAAGAACTTTTCTTTTGTTCTTCAATCTGAAAAATCTGCTAAAGCTCTTGCTAACTCTTATATTAAGAATTTCTAGAATCGGCTGAAAATTATTCTTTTAAAAAAAGAAATTCTTTTTTTTTTAATTCCTGCTTGCTGCCTTTTCATTGTTGTCGTAGATTATTTGCTCTACATGTATTCAAATCCAGAACTTTGTTACTCTACAGAAATTCTGGGGTAGTTTTCTTTGCCTTCACTCTTCCATCTCTGGGACTGGAGTTGTAAAGATGTGAGCCAGCCGAAGAACCAAGAAAAATGCCTGAAAAATGCCTACCCTGTAATAATTAATTCTTCCTATGGAAATATGAATAGACTCAAAAAGGAACTGCCATCCAACCTCAACTGCTCCCATTCTTACACCAGCCTTCTAGTTACCAGTAACTATCCCCTAATTTAAAATATGTTTTATATTTCCTCAATGTAAATATAAATGTCTGCTTTGTTGTTCTATATATATATATATGTTTTGAAATCTATATGTTCACGTGTTGTTCTATATATATATATATGTTTTGAAATCTATATGTTCACGTCTTATAAAATTATATTTCATTAATTGCTTTCTTTTCTCTCTCTCTTTTTTAAATATTGTAATGGGTGGTGGGTTATTACATATAAGGGTGTTAATAGTTCTTATTAATTTAATTGAAGAAGTTTCATTTAACTTTCCACCAGTATGCTTCTGTAATTAAGTATTTATTTTATATAGATATTTTACTTAAAAAGAAAAGAAGGAAATCATAGAAAGTGCAAATCCTATTCTTAAAAATCAATATTTAATTGCTAAAGATTCTTTTGAATGACTGTAAAGATTCTATTATAAAAACTTCCAAGATTTTTTTAATTTAGTTTTTTTATATATATTGATATATATAAAAATGAAAGATTCTAATAAATGTTTTTATTTTATTTTCAGTCAGTGAAGGGTTACAAATTTAAAGTTGTATTTTAAAGAGTGTGAAATAAAATAAACGTTCATATTTATACTTTTTAGTAATAAGGGAGTGTACATTTGACAATCAGTATATGTATTAACGTTTTATAAATAGCATTGGCTCTGTGAGTTGGTCAGTTAAACTTCAACTAAATCAATACAACTAAATCAATAAAATATAGCCCACTTGTGTTAGTGATCTAAATTTTATAAAGGAAAAGTTATTATTTTCTGCAGATTTTCAGTGGTGGTTGAGTTTTCATTATATATATATATATATATATATATATATATATATATATATATATATATATATATATATATATATATATATATATATATAACTATTCAAAACAATACAATAATTAATACAGTAACAATATTTTAAACAAATATATACCAATTTAATAGAAGTACTTTCAACTATCTATGTAGTCGTTGTCAACTAGACTCAAATTGTATTAGAAAAAACCGTTACAAATGTAAACAAAAGCAATACGTCATACATCAATTTTCCCAC